>UESW01004222.1:462833-563131 GCA_900491605.1 Calamus simplicifolius | reverse complement strand
CTTTATGAAAGGATGTCATAATTTTATAACTACGGTATCGTAAGTTTACAACTTGGGTGTCGTAATTTTTTTTGCTTTCTAAACGGGTGTCTTATTTTTATAACTATGGTATCATAAGATTAAAACTGGGATGTAGTAAATTTTTTTCTTGGGATGTCATAAAGCTATCTTAACATTTTTTAATGGGTATCATACGTATGTGGATCAATAAAAAAAATGATGCAGCCCATGTAGAACTTGCTGCACCGAATATGATGTACAAAGTCTTTTCCAATTATTTAAAGCGGGATTGCATTTGAGTAGCCCAGTCGAGCCCGATCTAAAATCCCAAACGTGGGCCGATTGGTGACACCGCCAATGGGCAAACATTGGTGATTGCTCCTGGTCACATTCTTGCAAATTTCCACTGAAGTCATCTTCTTAAGCTCTCTCTCCAACTTCTTGTCTCCACAAGGAAAATTGGCCTTGGGGCTAGTCTTTTAGATAGCCAATGTAGCATCTATAAATAGAAAGTATTTCTTTCTCAAAACATCCTTGTTGATTTCTCTTTATGTTACATTATATAGGAAAAATGTATATGTTTAACAAATTACATGAACAATAAACATTTGATGGTAAAGATTGAATTCAGCATTTTTATTTTGATGGGATCAAGATTGTCTATAATTTACCGTTTGTGCCTAAATCAGTTATGAACATCGCATTTTAGGGTGTATTTGGTTTCCTAGAGGCGACATTGATAGATTATAGTTTTCTTTGGAAAAATCCAGCCTCTAACTATTTGGATGATGAAAAAAAACTGAACAATATTAAAAGAGGCTTCCAATTTTAGTTTTTTTTCTTTGGATAACTTTATCTATTTCATTTTTTTCCTAAATTTTTTTATCTATACATCACATTTGTGGTATACTGACTCACAACACCTTTGTAAAATTTATATATATCTTCTTTTCGCATCCATCCCTATTTCTATAGCCTACTTAAGTTAGACAGATAAGACACATGTCAACACCGGTTGAAATTTATTGATAGCAATAATCTAATATCTAAATTAAATAATTAAAAGAAAAAAGGGTCATAGGTTTAGCTATTATCTTGCTAAGTCGTGCCTTGATCAAAATACAAAGCAAGGTTGTATCATGGCTACTACCAGCGCCATGGTTTTCTTTATTGACTTTTGAACTAAGTTTAAAATCACACATGTACTTGTGCCAATAAATTTGCATTTAATTAAAATAAAAAATACTATCTACATCTAATAAATCTTTTATATGCATCACACTGAAATATGTTAATATATATTATTCATGAAACTTTGTCATAGCAATTTTTCTCCTCTGGAGGAATAATTTCTTGTTAGTCAAGGGGGGTGAGAGAAATGCTAAGTATGCTGATTTTTCTTGATATTGACGGTTGGTTAACAAAATATGATGTATGAATTATATTTTAGTGGTGTAAAATTATAATTTATAGTAGTACTAGCAATGCTATGATTTTCCCTCATGACACTAGAGTATATTCAAAGATCAAATGTAAAGCTTGATGATACTTCTAAAACATTCTTGTAGAGAAAGCTTTTGGTCTTTCTAGATTTTAACAATGTTAAACAAAATATTCTCAATGGTACTTCATACTAGATAGCAACATTGTAACATGCATAGTCTACTATTGAGGTTGTAATTCTTCTTTTGTAACTCTAAAATAAGCTCAAAGATAAAATTGTTAAATTTGGTATTATATTTAAAATATCATGATATAAAATATTTGCCTATTTTAATAATGGATAAAACATTCTCAATATTACTCATATTAGTATTAAAAAATTTAATCCACCATATCCATAGTTTTCTTTTTTGTGTTGGGGTGGTATTAATACACCAATATAAATGATTGGGTTTTTGCACTAAGGCATAACTTGTATAGAATTATACATATATGCTTACATTGATATTTTGCATTTATAAAATAATTGAGTTTGTTGGTTAATATATGGTAAAGATTTGGCTATAGAAACTTTTTTATTTACTATAATACATTGAATTATTATATTACATTTTTTGAATAGTAGGAAAAAAGAATAAAAAAGTATCATATGAAGAGTGGTTGCTAATGATATCAGTACTAATGATGGATATTTCTCTACAAAGACTTTGCTTGTGTAAAATTATCCATTTATATTATATTGTATATTAAAAATAGTTGGGTTTATTACTTAATATGCAACAAAAATTGGAATACTAGGATCTTTTATTTATTATTATTTGTTACACTATTATATTATCTTCTGAGAACAATTGTAAATAGAGAAAAAAAACTATACCTCACATATATGTGTAGAATAGTATTAATGATGGCAATACTAATAACTGGTTGATTAAGTAAAATCTCAATTTTTGTAGAGTTCTTTGTTCGCAATATTATTAGGCTAATTGATGTCTAGTCCTTTAGTAGACCGAATTTAAGTATTTAATCCCTATTAACAAACCATGTAATATTCAGTCTATTATACTAATTTTTTTAAATTTTCAATTTGTCTTAGTGACATGATAATTGTGTGCATATATACATTTATATTTTTACTATTCTATACCACACACAATAAATATAGGCATACAAAATAATTATTATGCAATGAGAAGGATTGAAATTTAAAAAACAAAATATTATGAATTAGGTGTTAAGTGGCCGATCAATAGAGCTAAACATTAAAACTCAAAATACTAAAGGTTGGACAACAATTGCCCCTATTATATTGCATTTTAAGAATAGCTAAAAAAAAGAGAAAAAAAAAACACCTATGCACAATGTTTGTTATAAGCTAATTTATTGCAAGCCGAAGAAGTAAGAGAAATATAAAGTGTACTGATTTTTCTTAATAATGACATTTGTTACAATTCTAGAGAATTAAATAGCAGTAATAAAGCCATACCTCAACTCTTCAAACTTTTTGACTTGTCGATCTAGATAGCACCACTGCAATATGTGCTGGCTATTTCTTATACCATATTTTAAAGTTTAAGTCTTCTTGCCAAGTCTAGTATTCATCTTTAATCTTAAATAACAAAATGAAATCATACCTCAACTCTTCAAACTTCTGACTTGTCAATCTAGATAGCACCATTGCAATATGTACATGGGCTACTTCTCATACCACATTTAAAAGTTTAAGTCATCATGTCAAGTCTAGCATTCATCTTTGAATCTTAAATAGCAATAATGAAATCATACCTCAACTCTTCAAACTTTTGACTTGTCAACCTAGATAGCACCAGTTGGCTACTTTTCATACCTACCATATTTGAAAGTTTAAGTCATCATCCAAGTATAATATTCATTTTTGAATCTTAAATAGCAATAATAAAATTACACCTTAACTTTTCAAACTTCTAACTTGTCAATCTAGATAGCATCACTGTAATATATGCGTTGGCTACTTCTCATACCATATTTTGAAGTTTAAATCATCATACCAAGCGTAGTATTCATCTTTGAATTTTATGTAAAGTTCTTTATTTACATTATTATATTAGGCAATCCTTTGGTCGATCGATCTTAAGCATTTAGCTCCTATTGACCATCTCAACTTAACTCAACTCATCTAAGCTTTTTTCCAACTACATGAGGTCGGATACATTAATTCTTATTGATCATCTATGTAATATTATACCTACTATACTAATTTTCTTTAATTTTCAATCCTTGTCACCATTTGCATATCTTAATGCACATCTGTAGTTATTTTTTTACTATGCATAATTATTTTTTACTATATTGTACACAATAAATATGAGTACGTATATAGCTATTATACAAGAAGGATTAAAAATTAAAAAAAAATTAGCACTATCAACACGGTGTTAAATAAATAGTTAGTTACTCATAATATATTGCATTTTAAGAATAGTTGAAGAAAATGAAAAATATGTGCCTAAACATCATGTTTGTAATAGGCTAATTTATTAAAAGCTGTATGAGCAAAAAAAAATTCAATGTATTAATTTTTCTTGCTAATAATATCTTGTTACAATATCAGAGAATTAAATAGCAATAATGAGGCCATACGCTGACTTATCAAGCTAAATGGCACTTTGCACTGGCTGCGTCTGAAACCACATTTTGAATTCTTAGCCATCTTTGAATTTAACATAGAAAAGTCTTGCTGTTCGTTCCATGATTCCAACATGGTTTAAATATGTCAATTGCCTGTTCATGCCATAATCTTGAGGCTAGTTAACCTCTCGGCAAGGGAAGCCGATGTAGTTTGTAAGAAATTTCGGACACGAGGATAAGGGTGGTCCCACGAAATAAATTGCTTATCGTTCTCAAGGCATGGTGGTCCAACCAACCTCTTACCACATGGAACAACGATGAGCCTACGATCCCCTGGTTCCAATTATATATTTTCTTTTCCTCTATAGGCCCAGCTCCACGTTACCATGTCGGCATCATTCCATAAAAATAATTTCATCGTCCAAGCTCAATCCAACGGTGTGATTTTGATGATACACTAGCATTCGCGTGTTCCTGGCCTCGATTTGAATATAAATGTAGGATGAAGTACAATCTTCGAGGGGAGGAGAGGGTACGAATTCTTCCCCCTTTGAATTCCTTGGCCGGTATCAGAGTGCCTGGAGCTCTCAGCATGATCATCCTAGTCCAATCTGTCTTCCCGGTTTGCCTAATCCTGGCACAAGAGATACCCTGAAGGTAGAATGAATATCACCAAGCAAGGATAGGCACACGGGCGCGGGAGTCCTGCCTAATCCAGCGGATAACCGTAATGGAGTCCCCTTCAATAATAATGTTGCGAGCTCCAAGACAGCGAATAGCACAACAGATACCAGCCCAAGCAGTCCGTAAAGGGCACTGTGGAATCAAGAAGACCAAATCCACAAGACGCCAGCATCTCACCGTCAGGCCCACGAATCACAAACGCTGAGCCTGCACATCTACCGCGAACACTACCATCGAAGTTAATTTTAACAAACCCTGGAGGTGGGGGCTCCCAAGGGAAAACCGTACGCCGTACGCTGCCGAAGCACAGAGGAGTCCCAGTGGCCAGGGGTAGCAGAAACCAAAATCTCTGATGGAAGGTATACTCAGCAGCTAAGGAGAAGGCAGTCCTAACAACCCTGCGAGGATGAATAGTCTCATCAGGAAGCCGATTCCGAGATAACCATATCTGATAAGCAGTGTAAGCCCTCCTCGAAACCAAAAGGTGGAGTCCTCTTCCCATATCCTCCCTGATGATACTCAAAAAGTGATTACACAGGGATTCAGACCCCTGATCCCAAGGACCAGCATCTGAAATCTGCCAGATCTATCGTGCATGGGAGAAACAGAAAATAGCATGACCAACAGTCTCGTCCTCCCTACGACATAAAGGGCAAGTAGGCAGAATACTCATGCCTCTTGCGGAGAGCAGGGAACAAGTAGGGAGTGTATTCCATGCAAGTTTCCACATAAAGAGCCGCACCCTGGGATGAATAGGGAGATGCCAGATCCACTTCAAATCAATCGAATGCTGAGGCTGAGGGCTGTAAATCTCAACAAGATCTCTAATAGGAGCACGGGACAGACAGGATCTCCTCCAAACCCTAATTCAGGGGTGGGACCCGGAGTAAGAGGAATGGCAAGAATGCGCCGGCAAAGCTCAGGTCCAAAAAAACTGGAGACCATAGAAGAAGACCAGGCAGAGCGATCCGAACCGAATAAGTCAATCACCCTCATACCCTGCGGGATGTCAGAACTCACAAAAGTAGGCCAACGGGACAGAGAAAGGTCAGCTATCCAGGTGTCATGAATAATATCAACAGAAGCCCCATCGCCTAGCGACCAAGAGATGCTGTCCAAATAGGCGGAGCATGCCGGCAGACCTCTTTCCAGAAAAAGGAGTGCCCAGGGAAAAGCTGAGGAGGAGAGAAGAATTCCAGTCTCCATATTTGGCCCGCATAAAGGAGCTCCACAAACAGTGCGGATCAAGCAAGAACCGCGTAGCATGCCTCGCAATCAGAGCCTCCTCCTAACAATGAGTGACTGGATCCCAAGCCCACCCTCAGTAATCGGCATAGAAACAATATCCCAAGCCAGGAGGTGAATACCATGCCCATCCTGCATCGAAGCCCAAAGGAAATCCCAGAACTGTCTCTCGATCTTCCTCAAACAAGACAAGGGAACAGCAGCATTGGCAAGCAGATAGAGTGGTAGGGAAGATAGCACCGAGCGTAATAGTGAAAGCCTCCATCATAGAGAGCCCAGTGACCTGCCACCCATCCAATCTATCACGGACCCGGCTAACTAAGTTACTGAAGTCAGAGATGCGAGGCTGCCTCCCCGTAATAGATATTCCAAGATAGGATAGCTGATCAGCCTGATTAGGAATACCATAATCTGTGAAATAGTCCCTAACAGTAGGCTTCGTCCTAGGGCTGAAACAAATCAAAGATTTAGTGATATTGACTTTTTGCCCTGAAGCACTACAGTAAGACTGAATGATAGTAGCAAAAGTGATAGCATTGTGAACAGTAGCCTTTCCCAGAAGAATGCAATCATCAGCGAACATAAGGTGAGAAAGGGAGGGCCCTTGGGGACCAGCAGTATAAGGGACCAGAGAGTTGCTATCCTGAGCCTGAGATAGCGCCCAGGAGAAAGAATCGGCCGAGAGAATGAACAGGAAAGGAGAAAGAGGGCAACCCTGTCTCAACCCAACCTCCGAGTGAAAATAATCAGTCTGACCACCATTGATAAGGAGAGAGAAGGAAGGCGGTAAACACAGGCCATCACCCAGTCAACAAAGAGCTCCGTAAATCCAAACTCAGAGAGAGTAAGGTGCAGGAAATCCCAGCTCAATCTATCATAAGCTCTCTCCATATCGAGCTTGACAGCCATAAGACCCTGTCGGTTGGGAGCTCGCTGAAGGTCATGCATGAATTCCTGAGCAAGCAGAGCATTGTCAGTGATGCTGCGCCCTCTAAGAAAAGCCCCCTGCTGTGGAGAGATGATGCGAGCCATCATAGAACACATTCGGGAAACCAGGATGCGCGCACATACTTTGTATAAGGTGGTGCAGAGACTAATAGGCTGGAAGTGCTGAGGAGAGGAAGCATCAGGCCGTTTGGGCACCAGGGTGATAAGAGTCCGCTTCCAATCTGCTGGAAATGCTTTAGATTGAAAAACAAGCTGGATAGCTTGCACCACCTCCTGTCCTACAATATCCCAGTAGTGGCGAAAGAAAACAGCCGGGAACCCATCAGGTCCAGGAGCCTTGTCAATACCAAGATCCCATAAAGCCCGCCGAATATCATCCTCAGAAATCGGACGGATGAGAAGAGCATTCTCCACATCAGAAACCCTAGAGGAGGGGGGACCGGAAAATAGGGAACCCCTCACCAGAGTGCTCAGACCATCTAGACTGAAAGAAATTGAGCATCTGATCCCTGATCATATGGAACTCCTCCTGAGGGTTGCCCTCCTCATCAATAAGCCGTCTAATGCGGTTCGCAGCACGGCGTTTAAGTGTAGCCTGATGAAAGAATCTAGTGTTGGAGTCCCCTTCCTGAATCCACTGAATGCGGGATCTCTGCCTCCAAAAAGTCTCCTGTTGTAACAAAAGAGAGTGATGAAGAGACAGGTTGGTTCTAAGGGTCAGAAGATCAGAATCAGGAAGAAATCCCTCTTGGTCCTCCTTTGACTGCAGAGACGAAATAATAGACTCAGTCTGCTCAACCCGTCGAGCAATATCGCCCACCTCCCTTTTAGAATTCCTTGGCCGGTGGTGCCTGGATCTTGATGTCATCCTTTATCATTTGGTCCCAGAAGGACAGGAATAAATGGAATATCCTGTCCTCGAGGTCCCATCACCGCTCATTGTTCCGCACTGGGTCGGGCAGGTGGGCACGTTAGGGGTGGTGGCGGGTGGCTGGCTCTGATGGGGTCATGCGACCGCGATACTCGGGAGATCCGCGCGAAGGTGCCGGACGGATGCGTGGCGTCACAACAGGATTGAAAGAGATGTGCCCAGAATCCAAACGGCATTATCACGTTAAGCCTATCTTAACCTCCATTGCTGTTAGGTTACCCTCCATGCTAACGGGCCCAAGGGATTTTTTTTTAATCGTTTATCCGATACCATTTCTAATGGATCAAAAAATTTTTGATTTAAATGGCTTAATAGGTATACAAATTACCTATATAACGACTAAATGAGTAAATAACCAGAGGACGGTATCCTCCACTCCATCCCTATTTATTCATTCCCATATCCATTAACTTTAATATAATATAAATTATATATATATATATATATATATATATATTTAAAATAAATTAAAAATATACTAAAAATTCTAGTAAAATATGTTTGAATCTTTCTATCATTTTTTAAGCTTTTAGTAAATTTAAGTTTAATGAAATAATTTTATTTTTTTTATGTAAACGGCCAAACGGGGTATCCGTTTACTCGGTCGAGTATTCCTGTCCTCGCCCCATCGACTATAACGGCTTAACGAAGCAAGGAACAAGAAGATTTTTTTCAATGAAGACGAGGACTGGTAAAGAACATCTCAGGCTATTTCTGGGCCATTGCCATCCCTAGATGGGCATCAGCAGCGATATCGTGTCACGTATAATGTGGAGCAGAACACACTATCCTTGGGTTCTAGTAGCCCTCTTCTAGATTGGACGATTATCATAATCAAGGTTGTTAAGTGCTTCAAGAGTACTACTAGAGTTTGTTCGTCGAGTGACATCTAAATAAGGCATCACAACCATTCAACATTATTGGTAGAGCTAAAGAATTTTGGCATCACTTGACTAAGCAATATATGACCATTTGCACCTATGATGATAAAAGATAACACCATAACAATATAGTCCATAAAGTTGGCAGCTATATACACCTAATAGAATAGCAAACATGATAGGATCAAATATGCACATCTTTAGCTATTAATCATGCTACACGATAACTAGGATATATAATCTCATCTAATGGCCAACTCCATCATGATGAAGCACATGATCATAGTCTAAATGATCTTAACCTCAAGTTTAAAGATTGCCTAAAGGGGATGCCCCCTCCAAAGATAGAAAACTCTCTTTTCTTCTCTTCTCTCCCATTTCCAATGAGCCTCGAAACAATCTGCTCTTTCCCTTTTCCTCCACTAGTATAACCATAAGGCATGCCCTTAGTCTTTTTATTTTCTGTTCACTAACTTAAGCATTGAAGACCTTAGTCGAATAGCCCTTAGCAGCCCTTATTCTCATCTACTATTCCTGTAGTAGTTCAAATCAGGATGCAAAGCTTTTCCTTGTTGACCTTACAATTGCTTTCATTCCCTAGTTATCATTCTCACCATTATCACTGTTGGTGAGTAGGATCCCATTGCTAAATTTCAGCACCATCAGATTAATATTGTTTGTGGAAGTGAGGTAAAAATCATATTACTGAGATCTAGCAAGAAGATTCTCATTAGTTAAAAAGTCTTTGTGCACCCCATGTGATGCAAGATGTGCGCACCACGCACGATGATTAGTTACGCCTGTGTATGGCTGCTCATGCATCGATAGCATTCTTATCCTTTCCACATCGCATGCGCAACCACATGTGCATGGTGCACGCATTCCTGCACTGCGCGCGGTGCAGAAAGAGTTTTCCCTCATCAATAATATTGGCATGGCTCAAATAGGCTCAAAGACTATATCTTTTTTTTGACACTCTTTGAGTGTATTACCATCAAGCAATTTACTCAACTTTAATAGCAAGATAAGCACTCTTTATGCTAGTTTCAACCTTTGTCCCCAATTGGTGCAATTGATCAAACTGGTGCCTCCCATGCACCGATCTTGCTACAACAGAATTATCGAGATGTAAATTTCATGGATGCCTTACGTGTGAGGGTTCATGATGTAAAAGTAAGATAGTCAACAAAAGAGGCTAGTACTGTGGAGTCCTCCATCACCCCAAAAGGGCAATATTCAAAGACTTTGGCCTAAGACAATAGTTCAAAAACATGTACAAGTACGTTGAAGGAGAAAACCTAATCCTCTTGATGACCTTAACCTAGAAGTTGACCCATGTTTACAAAGGGAGTCATAAAAGAACCCCTCCCTCTGAAGTTCAAGATGCCACCATTGGAATTTTAAGATAGCTTGGGAGACCCCAAGTTTCATTTAGAGACTTATAAAACTCTGATAATGGTTAAAAATACTTCAGATGCTTTTATGTATAGCTGCTCCTGCCACTCTTAAGAAAGCAACACAAATCCAGTACTCGAGCCTCTAAGTCAAGATCCATTAGTACTTTCAAGGAGTTAGAAAGGTGATTCCTCAACTACCTCATCATTGGCATAAAACGAAAGAAGATGAGCTTGAGCTTGATGGCCCTAAAGCAGTGTAGACATATGTTATTGTGCAACTATATCAAACACTTCAAAAATAAGGTGCTCGAAGTGGAAAACCTCCTATAGCCTATGATTACTTATGCCTTGATGCATAGGTTGAAAGACTCATCCATAAATTTCTCACTAAGTAAAAAGGAGCCTAAAGATATGGCTAAACTTCTCGAATAAGCTGAGAAGCACATCAAAGTCGAGAAAGCATCTTAAGGCAAAAGAGAGTCAATGGTATATTCCTAAAAAAAAAGCCAGTTACCAAGGATATTACAAGAAGAGTAGGAAGAAGTAAAGATAGGACCCCAAACTTAAGAAGCTGAGAGGTTTACCCAGGTGCAAGTGAGATTACACTCCCTTGATCATCCTAAAGTGGCAAATCCTAATGGAAATCCATAGTAAGCCCTACCTTCAATGGCATGAACCCTTGAAAAGAAGGTTGAAGAGTAGGAATAGATGCAGATACTATAGCATCCACCAAGATTACAGCTACGACATAGAAGAGTATGGGCAATTAAAGATGAGATTGAAAGCCTCATTAGAGGAGACTACCTTGCAAAGTTTGTTTGAGGCTTGAGAAGCTCATCCAAGATGCCAGGCTGAACCTAACTAGAAGTACTAGGCTATGAAGGTGGTCAACCCAGAACTGAGTTGGACATTCACCATTGATGGAAAAAAGATCTTCGACCAGAATGGCATATGATTGGTAGATGGAAAAAAACCCTTCGACCAGAATGGCATATGATTGGTAGCACAGAGCTGAGGCATCGAAAAGATAGAGGACAAACAAAGACATATCCTTCTTTAATAATGACCCAAAGGCGGTTCAGATCCCCTATAATTATGCATGGCTAGTCTATATAGTGATTGTCAATTGCCAAGTAAAGAGGATTATAGTCAACAACGAAAGGTTAGCCAATATCTTTCATTTTAAAGTTTTCAAAAAGATAAGGATCAGTAAGGATTGCTTGAAACCCTTTTGATGGTCCATTGATCGGTTTCTTTGGAAACTTAGTTCTAGTCAGGGAGGATTACCCTCCCAGTGACCACTAGGTGGGAGACCCACCAAGTCACTATGATGCTATATTTTCTGATGGTGAAAGCTTCATTGACTGACAATACCATCCTTAGGTTTGTCGATATTAATGCTTTAAGTGTCATTACTTCAAGTTACCACCTCAATATGAAGTTTCCTACTGAAAATAGAGTTAGGGACCACAAAGATGATCAAATAGTAACAAGGCAATGCTACATCATTACATTTAAGAGGAAGGATAAAATGCTAAGATGCTCACTCTGAAGGGCCCCGACCAAGGGCAAATTAGATTTAGATGATCAAGTGACCCCTTGATGTCAGTATATAAGATTTTGAATGTTTGCACATTCACTATAGGTAAGCATTTATGATTCAGAAAAAAATAACATAGGATGCAAAACTCTCTTTATTTTATTAAATTAGAAAGGAATTAAGATAATTACCTGTCAGAAAAAGGCCAAATGACCATATATTTACACTCAATCAAAGCTAACTATATATCAAAAAATGCCAAATGGTAGCACATAACTGCTCAGCCCCAACCGCTCCTAAAGAAAATCATAGAAGATGAGGGGGAAAAAGAAAGAAAAGAAAAGAAGAGAGAGAGAGAAAGAGCGAGAAAAGGATAAGTTGAAAAGAAGAGATGATGAGAGAAGGAGAAAAGGTAGATGAGATGCCTTATTAGGCTCCATTACGTTCTTTGCCACCTCCCCCTCTACCACCTCTCCTTTTTATACAGTCCAAGCAAGGCTACGTAATGCCATCATGACTCATTATACTCAATGGTGAAGGTGTCTACACTAAATGGGACCGATTCACTATTGAGGGCCTCTAACTATTACAACTCCTTGATAGCTTGAGTAGGAGCAAGAGATAACTTCTCTTTGAGTCACTTGATCCCTCAATAAAGCTCAAGGATCTCCCTTTGTTATTGTCTCATGGTAATCCAAAGATGTCGGAGGTCAAACTGATGCTTACCTATGGCCTCAATAGGAAAGTAGAAGGGTAGGATAGATGAAGCTTACCTTTACCTGCTTTATATAAAAGTCAGGAGATAGGATGTGGAAGACCTTTTCCATCCCTTTGAAGCTATTAAATGCATTAGAGTTTCAAGGGCTATAGAAACTGGGCACTTGGGATTTAGAAGATCCCAACAACTGCATGGGTCGCAAAGCATCACCATATGATATTTCTTTGTGGGCTTAGCAGTGGCATTGTGCAACAAGAATGAAGCATCAAGCCAATTAAAGTGTCAAGTAATAAGATTAAAGAGTTGCGATCGAATGATAATTTTTAAAAGGTACACCTTAATAACCTCCCTCAAAAGTAAGTTCAAATCATCGTAACCCTTCAAGCAAAGCATCAAGGTGGGTCCACTCAAAACAACCAACCAAGCTACTAGAAAATCTTTTTTTAGGAAAAAGAGAGAGTGGATTACTCAAAGGCCACAAAACAATCTATCCATACTGAGTAAGAGAAGGAAATCTGCTTTGCTAGAAATCTGGCTTATTTGAAAGAGTTCTACTTAAAAGGAAAAAAAATGGATTATCTAAAGACCCCTAAAAAAAGAAAAACTTTCTTTGTTGACATAGATAAGGATGTCTATTTTAGTAGAGTCCGCATACCTAAAAGAACTCTTATCTAAAGAAAGAGATAATAAATCATTCAAAAGCCACTAAAAGAACTTTTATCACAAAGCAAGAGAAAGTTTGCTTTATCAGAAAGTCAATCTACCTAAAAGAACTCTATTTAGAAGAAAGAAAGAACAGAATGCCTGAAGGTTGTTGGAAGAACACTTCTTGCTAACCAAGAGAAAGAGGTCCGTTCAACCAAATTGTCGGTTTATCTAGAAGAACTTTATTTAAGAGAAAAAGAGAGCAGATCATTTATAGATTGTTCAAAAGACTCTCCTCATTAAGTAAGAGAAGGATATTCACTTTGTCAAGGAGCTACCTATCTAAAAAAAACTTTATTTTAAAAAAATATAGAACAAAATACTAAATGTCACTAGAAAAAATCTTCTCACCGAGTAAAGTAAGGTTTGCTCTACTAGGGAGCCGATCTATCTGAAATAACTCTACTAAAAAAGAAAGTGGATTATTTAAATATTACTCAGAAGAACTTTCCTTGTTGGAAAGGAAAAGGAAGTCTACTTTGTCGAAGAACCAACTTAGCTAGAAAAATTCTTTCCAAAAGAAAGAATAAAGTACTAGCCTTACTTAAAAGGCCCTTCCTACTGAGGAGGAGATTGGACACACTTTTCTCAAGGGACTAATCTACTTGGAAGAAACCTATCTCGGGTGAAGAGGCAAGCTGACTCCCCTTCCCTGCCCCCCAACCCCTACGGGCTTAGTTAGAGGCGCACCTTGCTCACAAGAGGGTGAAGGCCTTTTTTCAAGGAAACTTCATTCAAGAGACCAAATGTAGCTGCTACCAATAAATAGAGCTGGTAGAAGCAAGCCACAATAAAAGAGAAATGTAGTAGAGGGAAGAACAATCTAAACTCTCATAAAGTAAAGCATGAAGAAAAAAATTTCACAAGCTCAACAAAAAAAGGAAGAAAAAGAGATAAAAAGCTTATAGAAATGATGTGATGGGCATAGGAGTGGCTTAAGTAAAGTTGGAACTGAGAGGCATTGCAGGATTTTTTGATAATTGTAAAACTTTTTCCTCTCATCAAGGAAAGATGACCATCATCGATGGCCCCATCTTAGTAGTATCATTTTAGTGACCAGATTTGTAGGCAACATTTTTTCCAAAAGTTGATCAACAACTATGGTGGCTTTTAATAGAAGATGGAGTGATGCCTTTTCTAGTCTTAATGACTCAATCGTATTGGTCTCGACAGCAGCTAGAGTCACATCCATGATGACTTTTATCAGTTAGGCCACATCAATAATCTCCAAAGACAAGAAATAGATATCAAGATGCTTGGTCATGTTCTCTGCCATGATGCTTAACCATGTTACAAAGTAAGCCTTAGCTGAGTAGTCCAATAAAATTAACTTAAGCTTACTTAATGCCCTGAATTTTTTTAGTGCCTTCTCCACACCTCTTAGTGAAGAGCCACATTCCCTAGTCAAATCCACCTCCGACTAAGCCTTAACAATTTTGGCCTTAGTTGCCCAAGCCTTCACTTCCAATTCAACAATTTTAGCCTTTACCTTGTCTACCTTTGTTTCAAACCTTATTGCCCTAGCCTTGGCCTCCACCAACCTCACCAAAAGCTCCTTGGTCCTCTCCTCCATCCTCTTCATTTGTGCTGCCTTCTTGGCCCCTTCAACCTGTGCATGAAGACCCTCAAGCCTTTTTCTCAACTCATCAACCTCAAGTAAGGTTAAATTGAGGAAGCTCATACTTGATGGTATCTTTTAAGGAAACCTTTCATCCACTAAACAAACAACATGCAAGTGATAGAGATGATGTTTCTTAGCTCCATATATGAGAAAACATCAAAATATGTACGGACTATTGGGAGTGTAGCTCTTTTAGTCATAGCACGGGCCATCACATTGTATTGAATAGATTCTATAAGGAAATCAAACAGGGTACTGACTAAGATCAAGGCTGAAGTGCCCAAGTTAGGAGATGGGTGCAAGATGGTTCGAGTTAGGGTTGAGTTTGCTAATGAAAGAGGAGACAACCGTAACGATCCAGATCTGCAAACCCATGAACCCATTTCGTGATATAAAAGCAAGACAGATAAGGTCCATACCAACTTGGGCCATCATAACCAAAAAAAATTCAATTGGTACTTAACCATCTTACTTAACTGGTCATAAATCATTCAACTCTTCCTTTATTACCTGATGTGAAACTAATTGGGAGGGCATCACAATCTATCCTTCTTAAAGAGGTAATGTCCTCGTCGCCAGAGGCATATGATCACATCCACCAGGCAGGCAGAACTCTAGAGGTGCCCCCCTATAGGCTCAAGAGGTAACTCTCATCAATGTAGCACTTTGCCCTGTATGGTACTTAGCTCATGCATAGGTAAAACTCTAGAGGTGCTCCCCCCATAAGCTTAAAAGATGGCTCTCATCAATGTAGCACTTTGCCATGTATGGCACTTAGCTTCTGCATTTTTGGCTGGTGCGTGGCTCTATACCATATTGTAACGATTCGGTCTCGCAAACCCACGAACCTGTTTCGTGACATGAAAGCAAGAAGGACAAGGCCAACACTAACTTGGGCCACCATAATCCAAAAAGAATCTAATTGGTACTTGATCATCTTACTTAACAGGTTATAAACCATTCAACCCTTTGTGGGACTACTTGGGAGGGGCATCACAACAACAGCCTACAAAAACCAGGCGATTCGAAGAAAGAGATAAAACTAGACCTCAGATGCTGAAGCAGGAGGTCCTATAGAAGCAAAGTTCATTGTTGCAAAAAGTAGAGATTATCCCATTATATGAAGCATCGTCTTTTAAAATGGTGAAGACATCGGGGTAAATAGTGTCTCACCTCTCCCAATTAGCTTCTCCTTGCTTGGCCTCCTCTGTTGTTTTCACTCAGTAATGCTTTGCTTGATCTACACTAAACAAAACCAAAGATGATTCATCCCCTAAAAAAAAGATCTAAAAAATCATCACCATAGCCAGACAAGGAAAATAACTAAACGAATGAAGACTACAGGCTTTTATCTCTGGATGGAACTTAATGATCGAAGAGCTCTTATCTATGGCTACAAGAAAGTAATGAAAAAGATACATGATATAAAGAAATTCAATGAAGGAGAAGTAGATGCACCTATGAAGTGCTGAATGAAGAAAGCCAAAGAAGCTAGAAAAATAAGACTAGATACAATGAAGTTACCAAGTGCAAGTACACCAAAAAGGCAACAACAAAGCTCAAACACTTGCTTTTAAAGACACAAGGAAGCTATTCCTTAGGAACCATCAAGTCCATACTAGATTACAGGCATACCACATGTCCAACCCTCATGGGGCAAGAAAAGGACGCACAAAGGTCGAATCCATTAGAAAGCTAAGGGAGGTAACATGTGATCATTGCATTCAATGTCGCATGATCATCAAAACCAAAATTGAGGAAGCATCTTATTGATGCACTGCCTGTTCATTCGAGTAGCTTGATAGTTGATCTCTTATCTTAATTGAACACCTAGGATGCCAACCTTTTAATACAAGAAAAAAAGCAAGTCCGATTGCTTAGAAGAACTCTATCTGATAAGAAAAAATAAAAAAAAAGCTTATAGAAGCCCTAGCACCTGGAGCAAACTAAAATGCCTAGCTTGATTACAGAAGGGTCGGCACATTTCAAATAAATTGATGCTTAATTAAATATATCCTCTCAATCGAGCAGACCACTTTAACTTTGGAAGTAGGAGGCTTGTAATAGAGCCAAAGCACATTAATATCTAATTGATGCCCAACTAAGTGATGTATAACCGTCCATCCATTAAAGCCTATAGTGACAAACAACACCAAAAGGATGTGGCCCACAAAATTATTGGTTAAGTATACACTACTAGAAAAGTGTGATTTACCGAGGGATTTTTCTGAGGGAATAAATCCCTCGCAATTCCGAGGGATTTTTCGATAAAAAAACATAAACTATAAAATATTCGATAAAAAATATTTTCTCGCAAAATCCGTCGCAAAATAAATTTTGCGAGGGATTTTCCGATGGATATTTCTAACAAAAAAGGGTTCTTTGTAAAAAAATTTTGATAAAAAAATACCCTCGGAAAATCCCTCGGAAATTAATTTTGCGAGGGATTTTCTGAGGGATCTTTTTTCATTAATGAGTTATTAATAAAATTTTTGATGAAAACAAATCTCTCGGAAAATCCCTCGCAAAATTAATTTCCGAGGGATTTCCGAGGGATTTTCGAGGGATTGTTTGATTATTTTGCGAGAGATTTTCTGATGGATATTTCTAACAAAAATGGGTTCTTTGTAAAAAAATTTTGATAAAAAAATACCCTCGGAAAATCCCTCGCAAAATTAATTTTGCGAGGGATTTTCCGAGGGATTTTTTTTCATTAATGAGTTATTAATAAAATTTTTGATGAAAACAAATCCCTCGGAAAATCCCTCGCAATATTAATTTCTGACGGATTTTCTGAGGGATTGTTTGATTATTTTGCGAGGGATTTTCCGATGGATATTTCTAACAAAAATGGGTTCTTTGTAAAAAAATTTTGATAAAAAAATACCCTCAGAAAATCCCTCGGAAATTAATTTTGCGAGGGCTTTTCGAGGGATTTTTTTTCATTAATGAGTTATTAATAAAATTTTTATGAAAACGAATCCCTCGGAAAATCCCTCGCAAAATTAATTTCTGAGGGATTTTCCGAGGGATTGTTTGATTATTTTGTGAGGGATTTTCCGATGGATATTTCTAACAAAAATGGGTTCTTTGTAAAAAAATTTTGATAAAAAAATACCCTCGAAAAATCCTTTGGAAATTAATTTTGTGAGAGATTTTCCGAGGGATTTTTTTCATTAATGAGTTATTAATAAAATTTTTGATGAAAACAAATCCCTCAGAAAATCCCTCGCAATATTAATTTTCGAGGGATTTTCTGAGGGATTGTTTGATTATTTTGCGAGGGATTTTTCGATGGATATTTCTAACAAAATGGGTTCTTTGTAAAAAAATTTTGATAAAAAAATACCCTCGGAAAATTCCTTGAAAATTAATTTTGCGAGGGATTTTCCGAGGGATTTTTTTCATTAATGAGTTATTAATAAATTTTTTTATGAAAACGAATCCCTCGGAAAATCCCTCGCAAAATTAATTTTCGAGGAATTTTCCGAGGGATTGTTTGATTATTTTGCGAGGGATTTTCTGATAGATATTTCTAACAAAAATGGGTTCTTTGTAAAAAAATTTTGATAAAAAAATCCCTCGTAAATCCCTCAGAAATTAATTTTGCGAGGGATTTTCGAGGGATTTTTTTTCATTAATGAGTTATTAATAAAATTTTTGATGAAAACAAATCCCTCGGAAAATCCCTTGCAAAATTAATTTCTGAGGGATTTGCCGAGGGATTTTTTTGATTATTTTGTGAGGGATTTTCCGATGGATATTTCTAACAAAAATGGGTTCTTTGTAAAAAATTTTTGATAAAAAAATACCCTCGGAAAATCCCTCGGAAATTAATTTTGCGAGGGATTTTCCGAGGGATGTTTTTTCATTAATGAGTTATTAATAAAATTTTTGATGAAAAAAATCCCTCAGAAAATCCCTCACAAAATTAATTTCGAGGGATTTTCCGAGGGATTTTTTTGATGATTTTGCATCTATAATAAAATCCCTTGGAAAATCATCAAAAAATCCCTTGGAAAATCCCTCGGAAATTAATTTTGCGAGGGATTTTGCGAGGGATTGTTTTCATCAAAAAATTTTATTAATAACTCATTAATGAAAAAAAAATCCTTCAGCAAATCCCTCGCAAAATTGTAGCTAGTGATTGCATTACTATCTAGGCTTGAAAGAAAAATTGCTCCTACAAACATGAGATGCCTTTATGCACATATGTGTCAATAATGACTTCACTAGCTTAGTTGGAAAGGAAACATAATTTTGAGTGAATAACATGTTGATACACATATATTTGCCCATGATCACCTCACTGGTTCAACCTAAAAGGAAACATATTTTTTTGATGTGAAAACACATGTGTGAAAACACATTGATGTGTGCTAGTAGTAAGCATCGATGAACTTGTCTTGAAAAGAACTTATTCATGAATACACATAGTCATTGGTCTAATATTCCAATGGCTATATCTTAATTATAGTTAGACTTGAGAGAGTACCACATGCCTCAATTTCAAATTAATTTTTAAATCATACAATAATATCACAAGATCCATAAACTTTCACAAATAAGTTTTAGATACATCAATTCATAATACAAATATTCATATCTAGTCAATCAATATGATTTTTAATGTATTATGATTTTTAATGTATTATGATTCCTATCGCGCGCATTAATTTGGCATTCTCTCTCTTCTCCATCCGAGTCGTGACCGTCGACCTTCCTCCTTCTTCTCCATTTGAGCCGTGAGACCTTCCTCCCTCTTCTCTTCTCCGTCCGAGCCTGACCGTCGAGCTTTCTTCTTCTCCGTCCAAGCAACTCAAACCTAGGGACGAGCAAACAAGGGAGCGATTCAAACCCTAGGGACGAGCAAACAAGGTAAAAATTTATTCTGAACCCTCTTAATCCCTTCTTGAGGTGTCGTGTTCTGTTATTCTTGAGGATGTTGCCGGTGAGGGTTCCGGCATGTAGGAGTAAATCGTGTCGTGTTGAGTCGTGTCCGGATCATGTCATGTTTTGGTCGGGTTAAAAACACATCAACCCAAATACGAGTTAAACGGGTTAGGTAATTTGGATATGAACACGACCTGACTCAAAACACGATTAACCTGAATTTGGACACGAACACGACCTGACTCAAAACACGATTAACCTGACACGACTTGTGACCCGAGAGGGCGGAAGAAATAAAACCCACATGAGATTTTATAATGGAAAATGAGCCAGCGAAAGGAGGGTAGAGTCGAAGAGAGCAGTAATGCGAGTAAAAAATTATCGTCATTTAAACTCTCTAAAATATCATTAAATGGTCATTATTAGTATTTTATCATTTATAACGTAATTGCTTAAGAGTGAAAGAAGTTTCTCGGGAAAAAAGAGTAACGGCAGTTGCTTTTATTTTTCACTTTCTTTTCGTTAGAGGGGATTGTGATATTTATACTCAACCGTCACAAAAGTTGCTCCCAAGACGTCAAATTGGTTGCATTGCTTGTTTGATCAATCTAATCAGATTAAAATATATAATTCATATAATCTAAATTTTGACTATTTAACCAGCTTCGTTTGGTGGAACAGTCAGCTTTGTTTGTTTGATCTAGAGGCCTCGGGTAGCGGTGACGGACGGATCATGGCGCGTACATGCGGGCGAAGTGGGTGATGGGTTCGGGTCAAAACAGGTCAGACAGGTTCGTGTCAACCCGATTAAATACACGGGTCAATTTGGGTTAATTCGGGTTAAGCGGTTGAACCCGAACACGACCCATTTAAATTTCATGTTGGCGGGTCGTGTCATACACGGGTTTGTACCAAAAAATAGTCAACCCAAACCTATTTAATTCGTGTCGTGTTCGTATCGAGTTATCGTGTCGTGTCAAAAATTGCCACCCCTACCGGCATGGGCCATGGGGAGGAGGGGGGATTTACATTTTTGATAAGGAAAGGGTTTTACATTCTTTCCTTGACCATGATCTGTATAGCATAAGTATAACGATGAGATTCAAGGGATTTTAGAGCCTTGTATTTATTGCGGAACCACTCTGCTCCAAAGAGGAATAGAGCCAACTTGGTTTTTGTCATTTATTGCGGAACCACTCTGCTCCATATTCTTATTTCAATTTCATTTTTCCCCTTGCAGTCATTCATCTTCGTTCTTTTGTTATTATAAATCAAATCTAAATTGATGCAGATATGATTACTTTTGTTGATGATCACGTTAGTTAGTCAGTTCTTTATGGTACACCATGTAAATAATTGTAACAGATGAAATATTTGTGGTTATAAGCTTATAATATTTAAAAAAATTCTTAACGTGTCGATTCATCGTTCAAGTGGAGAACTGAAGTTCTTGCCATTAGATCTCAGAGTCTTAGAATCAATTTATCTTATCTAATGCAACATGCAATCACAAACGACCGTGCCAATGAGAAAATTCAGATGCAAGTGGTGGTGCTTGTAAAAATATCTCTCAATTAGTTGATGCTTATTAAGTGATGTTATTAGCATTTAATTAGGAATTCCAAAACAGAACAACAGCTCCATAATCGGTCCGGGTTCGGGGATAACCCGAACCCGTTATAACTTATTCAGTTATTCTCAAATCTTAGCCATAACCCACGAGGCCCATGAATCGCTCCGCTCGCCCGCTTGGCGCTTGCCCTCCCCTCTTTCTGGTTTCTTAACCCTAGATCCTGAGTCCCGCCTCCCATTCGTTGCCGTCGCTCGCCTTGGTGACTTCGTCGGACCTAGGAGCTACCAGAACTTTTCGATCGTCGCCGCCACTCGCCTTGGTGACTTCGTCGGACCGGCGAGCAACGAAATCCCAGGTATGTTTTTGTTTTTATTTATATGCTTTTTATTATTTCATCATGAATCCATGAGACCGTGATGCTCTTCTCATGAGCACAGTGCCACTGTCCTTCTAATTGAGTTCATGCTCTAGGTCGATCTTTCATAAGATGTTGAAGCCGTGACGAGCTTAAACGTTCTTCATAATTTAAGATTCTGGATTATTTTGTAGAAAGGAAATGGAGGACTCATCTGATCATCTCTGGTCGTAGGTGGAAGTGGAGGAGGATCGTTGGGTCAGCGATCGAAATTACAGCGTCTCTTGTGACTCTACGCTCCAAGCTGCAGTGCCGGAAAGGAAAAGAGGTCGCAGAGGACGGCAAAGGGTAAGAGAGTTTTTGTTTTATGTTTTTCGCTCTGGGCTTGTTCATAAAAGGGACTCTTCTTTGTCCCAACCATCTACGTTTCAGGCCTTTTTTTACCTTTAAAGAAATTAATCAGTTGCATCATTGATCTGGTTCTGGAACCAACTGAAACCCCCTAGTTAATGATGGAAGGACCACTTAGGGATGGCCTATAATAGCATGAGAGGTCCTAAAGGATAACGCAGATTAGGGAATGAATCAACCGTTACTTTGCTATTGGGTCACAGAAAACAGGGCACCGTCAGCCATCATTAGCATCTGCACTAATAAAATAGCCTACTTTTACAGGGCCTCTTATGTCAAGCATGAGGCATCAACCTGAATTAGATATGTTTGTACATACCATGTAATCAGATCACTTAGAGTATGCCTGAGACAATAAAAGTCGTGACTAATATTTTGTTCTACTTTCCTTCCTATTGATTCAAACAATATAGCTGATTCTGTCCTGGCATCAAAGCACATTAAAGTTCAAATGCAAAAACCTTTGTTTACACTCTCACGTCTTAAAGACAACCAGATCACTATCCAAGTTCTCTCTCACACACACACATTGTTTTGCTTCATCTTAAAGTCTCTTCAATACCTTATCCATTACTTTACCAACTCAGCATGTTGGCACCCTCTGCCCTTCCTGTGGTTGCCTCCATATCCAAGATACCCTAAATCATGTAATGTTTTTCATGAAGTTGGTCCATCTTCTTGGAAGAGTCATTTGAAACTCAAACATCATGAAAACTACTGAAATCATAGAGATCAGCCACATTTAAAATGGGACTAATTTGGTGTTCCTTTGGAAGGTGCACTGGATAAGCAAAGGAGCTTACCTTGCTTAAAAATCTTGCAATGACTGATCAAATACTGATTATGTAAATAAATCAAGGTTTGATATAGCATGTGAGATGACATATCTATAGTGTTGGTCTTACATCAAAAAGTACTCTTATGGATATAATTATATATAAACAAGCTATTTGAAAGCCAAAATAACTAAAATTGCCCTTTCTTAACAACAGAGCTGCTTAATTGTTGGAACTCATGCACATTGGTATGTGTTAGTCTACTGTGGAGAGATGAAAGTACGTGCATTCGTGACATACAGAAGTACTAGAACTCAAGAGGATAATATTGATCTAAATAAGAATAAAAATTAATGGATCACTGCATCTTAGCATACTAATTCTGTATTCTTTGATAAACTTGTGATTCACCAGATGGTGTCAGGTGTCAACAAGGTATACATGCATGATATGTGACACTTCCAGTCTTGACGCCACTGTGGTGAGGTCTACAGGCATTTGGAGTGTAGTCAATCATTAAGGTACATAAAGCTTAAGCTTAAGGAAGAAGTGTGCAAACACACCAAGTATATTCACAAGTGAGTTTGTGTTTTCATCATGAGGCATCAACCTGAATTAGATATGTTTGTACATACCATGTAATCATATCACTTAGAGTATGCCTGAGACAATAAAAGTCGTGACTAATATTTTGTTCTACTTTCCTCTTCCTATTGATTCAAACAATATAGCTGATTCTGTCCTGGCATCAAAGCACATTAAAGTTCAAATGCAAAAACCTTTGTTTACACTCTCACGTCTTAAAGACAAACCAGATCACTACCCAAGTTCTCTCTCTCACACACACACATTTTTAAAGAATTTTCTCCATTATTTTTCCTTATGCACTCATACAAACTCAAAATTAACATGCATCAATTGTTTATGGTTTTAGGCTGGTTATCAAGAAAATACTTTAAAGCTTCGTTATTATGGACATTCGTCATTATCGTAGTTGGATGTATAATAGACTTTTACCAAACCGAAAGGGTTACACAGATGAGTTTCTAATAGGGTTGGAATGGTTTATTCACTTTGCATGCCAACAACCAATATTTTTGAGTGAGAAGAAAATTAGGTGTCCTTGTTTCAAGTGCAAAAATACAAAGTACTTGACCATAGAGGAAGTAAAGGTACATCTTTACAAAAAAGGTTTCAAACCTGACTACTGGTATTGGACAGAACATGGAGAAATTGAACCAATTGTGAATTGTGGTGTTGATCAAATGCAATTTGCTGGTTCAAGTACTGCTCATTTTAGTGCTTCTAGTTGTGGTCAATTGAATAATAATGAGCCTACCGATAGATACGAAGCCATGATTTTTGATGCTGCTGGTCCAAATTTTGGATATGTTTATAATAGCAATGTGGATGCTTATCAGAATAGGGATGCTCCAAATTATGTGGAGGAGCCTCCAAATAGAGAGGCTGAAAAGTTTTACGAGATGTTGCATGCAGCACAGCGGCCGCTCTGGTCAGGTTGTACTAATCACTCAGAGTTGTCAGTTGCAGTTAGAATGATGAGTATCAAGTCTGATAACAATATATCTCAACATTGTTTTAATCAATTTGTGGGGCTTATGAGAGAAATATGTCCTCCCGGCAACTTAATACCTCCTAACTTCTACAAGACAAAGAGTTTAGTTTCGAAGCTTGGCCTATCTGCTAAAAAAATAGACTGTTGCTTCAATGGATGTATGTTGTATTACAAGGATGATGAGTCTTTAACTGATTGCAAGTTCTGTGGTCATCCTCGATACAAACCAGGTAGGATGGGAAGTGGGAATCACAATCAAGTATCTTATAAGAGGATGCATTATTTGCCACTTATCCCTAGACTTAAGAGGCTTTATGCCTCGAACAGGTCGGCTGGGCACATGAGATGGCATTATGAGAATAGACGAGAACAGGATGTTTTGTGCCATCCATCAGATGGAGAAGCATGGAAACATTTTGATCGTACATATCCTGAGTTTGCATTAGAGCCAAGAAATGTTAGACTTGGGTTATGTGCTGATGGCTTTACTCCATACAGTCTCTCTGCTACACCATACTCCTGTTGGCCAGTAATTGTTACGCCATACAATCTGCCTCCTGATATGTGTATGACCGCTCCATATATGTTTTTAACCTTGCTCATTCCTGGACCGCATAATCCGAAGATCATGATAGATGTATATTTGCAACCATTGATAGATGAATTAAAAGTTATGTGGAATGAGGGTGTAGTTACTTATGACATTTCAAGAAAGCAAAATTTTCTATTAAGGGCTGCTTTAATGTGGACAATCAATGATTTTCCAGCATATGGCATGCTATCAGGGTGGAGTACAGCTGAAAATTAGCATGTCCGTATTGTATGGAGAGAACAAAGGCTTTTCGCTTGGAGCATGGGGGTAAAAATACATGGTTTGATTGTCATCGTCAGTTCTTGCCTTTTGATCATGTGTTTAGAAGAAATAAGAATGCCTTCCGAAAAAATAAAATTGATAGATCGGAGCCTCCTCTCAGATTAACAGGTGACCAAGTATGGGAAAAAGTTTGTGGATATCCCAAAATAACTGAAACAGGTCCTTGTAAATTTAGTGGATATGGAGAAAGTCATAATTGGACAAAACATAGCATATTTTGGGAATTACCATATTGGAAGACGAATTTAATCCGACACAATTTAGATGTCATGCATATAGAAAAAAATGTGTTTGATAATATTTTCAACACTGTAATGGATGTAAAAAAGAAAACAAAGGATAATGTTAAAGCAAGAATGGATTTGAAAGAGTATTGTAGTCGGCGAGATTTGGAACTCTATGAGTTACCTAATGGAAAGGTGGTGAAACCAAAAGCAAATTTTAGCTTTACACTAGACCAAAAAAGAGTTGTTTGTGAATGGATAAGAGGGTTGAAAATGCCCGATGGATATGCTTCAAATCTAGGTAGATGTGTAGATATGAATGAAGGCAAGTTATGTGGTATGAAGAGTCATGATTGTCATGTATTTATGGAACGTTTGTTGCCTATTGCATTTATTGCATTACCGGAACCAATATGGAAGCCTCTTACTGAGTTGAGTATATTCTTTAGAGACTTATGCTCAACTGTGCTGCGGGTGAAGGATTTGGTACAAATGGAACACAATATCCCTATCATCTTATGTAAGTTGGAACGTATATTTCCACCTAGTTTCTTTGACTCAATGGAACATTTACCTATTCACCTACCATATGAAGCACGAGTAGGTGGACCCATTCAATACAGATGGATGTATCCCTTTGAGAGGTAAAGAATAATATTTCTATATTTGTTTCAAATCTTTATCCACATAATCTCTCATATATCACATGTGCTAACATACAATGCTATGTTCTTAGGTTCCTTAATAAGTTGAAAAAAATGGTCAAAAATAAAGCTCGCGTTGAAGGCTCCATATGTGAGGCATACTTAGCACAAGAGACTTCTTACTTCTGTTCGTATTATTTTGAGCCTCACATACATGCTATGGGCATTGGAGCTAATCGAAATGATGGTAGGGAAGAGTATGAAATAAGGCGCCAACCAACTCTTTCAATATTCAGTCAGTTTGGCCACCCATCTGGTCNCTTTCTCACGCAAAGAAATAGATCCGTTGGGGGTTAGGTGAAGAAATGTTACCATTGAAGTGAAGCCATAACTGGAGTAAGTATCACATCCTCCTTAACTCCATAAAAACTTTATACTCAGCCAATGAATCCAATAAAACTAATATTTTATGGTATTTTAGTATGTTTGTGCAGTATGTGCGTGATTCCACACCTGGATGTCTTAGTGATTCTCAGATAGATGCACTGATTGAGGCTTCATTTGTATCATGGTTCAAAGATTATGTAAGCTTTAAATTGTTATGCAAATTAAAATTATTTGTTCATATGAAACATAAGTCTAATATATTGTTTTTGTAATTTATGATTAGGTACACAATCCATGTAGTATGATACAAAATCAACACTTGAATGACTTAGCCTGGGGTCCTATGAGAGTAGTAAAAACATGGCCCATGTATTTCATTGATGGATTCAAATTCCACACACGCGCATATAGTGAGGGCAAAAAAACAATCAATAGTGGAGTATGTGTTAAGAGAGCAGATGACATGGTGATAATGAAAGTGACTTCTATGGTATTCTTAAGGAAGTAGTGGAGTTACAATACCCAGGACAAGGTGATAAAATAGTGATGCTATTTTATTGTGAATGGTTTGGTCCTATCATAAGTCGGGGGATGAAAGTGCACAAACAATAGATATTATTGAGATTCGACATCATAGAAGGTATGCAAAGTTTGATCCATTCATTCTTCCCCAACATGTGGTGCAAGTATATTATGTACCTTATCCTGGGAGGATAAGAGATAAGGTAGAGTGGTGGGTGGTGATCAAGACAAGACCGAGAGGTAGTAGATAATGATCACACTTTGGAGCCTACTTTTCAAGATGAGGAAATGTCTCGAGTCAATGCAATAGATGATAATGAGGCCATTGAAAATTTACGAGATAGTGAAGGATTATTTGAGGAGGTTGATGCATATCTTGAAGGCACCATTGATAATGAAGAAAAAGAAGATGAAGAAGAAGTTGAAGGAGAGGAAGAAGAGGAAGAAGAAGAATATTTGACTAATGAAGATGATTCATATCGAGAATAGATGATAACTTATTTTGTCAATAGCTTCTACGTAATTTCTTTACTTTTTTTTTGTCAATAGATGATAATTTATTATATATATGTTTATTTAATATCTTGAAATTTGTTTTGTTTTATATTTACATTATTGTGCATCTATAGATGTCATCTTCAGATCGAGTTGGAAAGGGGAAAGGAAAGTTATCTACTACTCGGTTAAAGAAGACTCGTGCAACCACCACAACCACCACAAATTTAATAGTACCCTCAACCACCATGGCCCCCCAGATGCTTCACTCGCCACCTTCTGTTACTGTCACACCATCTTCCTCTCCCACTACACCACCCTCTTCAACCATGCCAACTCCTTTCCCTCCTATTCCACCACATTTCTCTACTATGCCATCTCCTTCTCCTTCTATTCCACCACATCTCCCTACTATGATCTCAGAGACTTTTACTACTCAACCACCTGGTTCCATTCCACCTTTCATTCCCACCACTTTCACTGTCCCACCCTCTTCCTCTACTATGCCACCATCACTTTATTTTTCATACCCAAATACCATACCACACACACCTAACCCTACTTACAGCCCTTCCTCTTCTCATACTGTGGTGCCACCTGGACAATCACCGCCAGTCCAACCTATGCATACTTCTACCACAACTTCTAGCTAGGAGAGCTTGCATACACAAACATTAGAGAGGGCATCATTAATTCCAAGTGGCTATGGGTAAAACTATATAGCATTTAGATCATTACACTATTTTATTCCATTAAAATGAATATATATGATTGTTTAATTATTTTTAATATGTACAGTTTCAATGACGCCACATGGTAACCCATGCTTTGGTTGAAATCCTTAAGAGCAAGTATGACGGTCCTTACTCTTCATGGAAGAAGATTCCAAAAAGGACACGAGACATGTGGTTTCGTGAGTTTGAGGTAACAATATTTTTAAGTTTATCAAGTATTTTTATATATTTTTACTTGATTTAAAGTATCTATGCATTTTGTCGATATTAATTTTTTTTCTTTTTTTAGAAAAATTTTAATGGAATCCAGAGGATGAGCACTATATTCGAAGGAATTGGGAACATCGTGGTTCAAGTCGTCTTGTAGACATTTTTAACGAAGCTCGTGAAAATCATGACCGCAAGCTAGATTGGATTGGAGAGGGCGTATGGCACGAGCTATAGAAATATTGGGATAGTGATGAGTTCAAAGCCAAAAGTCAGAAGAACAAGAAGAATCGTGCATCCGATTGCTGTGGATTGGGCTTCCCACTTCACACTGGTGGTTCTATTAGCATTAATGACCATGCAACAAGATTGGTATGTATAATAATTTATTTTTTCTTCATTTTTTCAACTTATAATATGTTCCCATGTTTTTTTATTGACACTCCGAAACTTAGAGTAAATCTATTGACATCGTTGAAACATCTGAAAATGAACCTTCACAAGCCTTTATTAACTTAGCTTTATTAACTAAGTAAAGTTGCATGTTTTGACTCCAAGGTAAACCTTCTTAGTTACAGATTCATGTTTAGGATGAGAACTGGTACAATTTCTAATGCAAAAATATGATACAATGTATTTTTATAATGTTATGTGAATTTATGCTTCCCACATTAAAGCACACCACATAGCAATAAAAAGACTTAAACACCAAATAGGAATATCGGAGGAGTTACATAAATATGTTTACCATATTTGCATACTTGTGTGTTAGAATAGCAGAATGTTGCAAAGGCAAAAAGAATTTGAAGGCTAAAATAGGATGTGCAAGGGTGTACCAGCCTCTGTCTAAGCTGTTTCAGCTAATAGACTGTATCAGTATGGGTTGCATTTCAATGCATATTGTACTAATGAGGGATCTGTGTATTCCTTGTATATTTCATAACTTGTAATTAGATGCAAGCTGACCTGATCTGAATTAGATAGGTCAAAATTCAGATCTGGATCCAAATATTGTTCCTCAAGATTTAATACCTTAGAATTAGATGGGTCACAATTTAGATCTAGTTTGTATCTAGTTAATTAATTGGGTTTGGATTGTTTTTGTCACCCTTATGTTTGATGTTATTTGATCTTAGCTTACATGTTTCAGATCTATTACATAATATTCCGTGGGCTTGTTAAACTTGGCTGAGTAGTATAAATGTGTTCTAATTTTATCATAACACCAAAGGAAAATCGGGCAACATTTTGTATCACTGAGTTGCCAAGTGATTGGCAATGAGTAGTATCGTTTCACTTGTTAATAATGATTTTGTAATGAAGTAGAGAGAACATAACATGAGCTTTTAATACCATAAAGTGATAGAGTCTTGACAAGTTTGGATTAATAGTAGTATAGGTTATGGTAGAGGGCTTTTGTGCTGCATAAACAAGTTTAAAGTTGTGCACGGAAGTCAGTTTACCTGCAATTTGGGCTCATTCTGCATGTGAATCAACTCTCTTTAGTCACATCAAAATATAAGACCAAAGCTCAGAAACTTAGAAGAAATGAAAGCATCAAAACATTTCAAACCTTAAACTACTCACCATTCTTTCCAGATCTAGATGATGTATAACATTACTAGAGTCATATTTAGGCCTGCAATTTTCAAATGAATTTCATTGCACTTGATTTGCTACTTGGACATTTCCTCCTAATTTCTTGACAAGAACAAGTTTAAAGTTGTGCACGGAAGTTAGTTTACTAGCAATTTGGGCTCATTCTACATGTGAATCAGCTTTCCCTTTAGTCACATCAAATATAAGACCAAAACTCAGAAACTCAGAAAAAATGAAAGCATCAAAATGTTTCAGACCTGAAACTAGTCACCATTCTTTCCAGATCTAGATGATGTAACATTACTAGAGTCATATTTAGGCCAGTGAATTCCAAATGAATTTCATTGCACTTGATTTGGTACATGGATATTTCCTCCTAATTTCTTGACAAGTAGAGCAGGGTGAAGTCCAAGAAACCATGCAGGAATTTTCTCTTGTAAATAATGAATGAAGGTAGAGGGAAGCGACAGTGATAAAAAATGATTGTGCCGGTACACATGCATTTTCTTACAGCTCTTCTATTGAATAGAGCAGATCTTCATTAAGCCAGTTTAGAAGTATTGTGGGTCTAAGTTCTACACCATGCAGTGAATATTCAACACTAATCTAAAGCAGGTGCAGTTTTTTTAATGATTTTGGGGAAAGCAGGCAGAATGGAGCTGAATGGACGCCATTAGCCATATGAAATTTCTATAGCCTCATAGGTCTACCCATTCAGTTAGATATGCATGTTCCTATGAGAAAAGATCAAGGAAAAGATTACTTCATCTAAAAGATGAGAAAATGGTCAGCCAAGAGCCAAATTCTAAACTGCAAAAGTGCTCTGCCAACAAAACAAGAATTCCAACATGATGGCAGAGATAATGGCTGCCCAACAATTCATGCTTAAGTTTGTATGTACATGCACAATAATTCATATTTGCAATGCAAATTTCAACACACTTAAGCATGCATCTTGTAAACAAAAGTCTGCATAAGAAAAATTGTCAAAGGGGTTGCTGACACATATTTAAACATGATTCAATTAAAGAGAAGAAAAGTATCTAGTAAAAGATATACTTGTATTAATATCTTGGAATTCCTGATGCAGAAGCAATTAGATCTTTCTTTTGGTGCCCCCATTGACCCAGTAACTTTTCCTTTTCCCTGTCTGGTGCAAGCCATCATCAGAAATTGAGAGTGATACACTATAATCAATGCTTGTACCAATGCCATTTGCATGTATGGGAAGAGATGTTGTACTAGATTCATTTAGTTCCTGCATGACATGAGAATGCTTTCTATAAATCCTAATAGCGATAAATGCAAAAGATGCCACCAAGATCCCAATGGCCACACCAACAGACAACCCAATAATAATGATCCTATGCTTACCTTACTGTTGCTTGGTTTGGTATTAGAAGACTGATATATATCAGCTTTATAGCTAGATTTATCATTGAAAGAGATTTCGGCATGGTAACTCATCCCTTTATCTTCATCTTCCTTTATGATTTATCAAGCATATGCTGATATATTATATATAGCAATGGATTCTTCCTGATTTATAGTTCATCTCTTGTATCTAAATTCTTATACTATTTGTACATTTCACTGTTATTTATGTTATTAAATTCTAATTTGGTAATATCTTTTTCTTTACATCCATGTTGTTCTTATTTCATATAATTTTTTTTAAAAAAATTGATAATGCTGTTTAAATTATGAAATTCAGACACAGAAGTTGAATTGAGCACCTACATTAGATGAGCTCTTCAGACACACCCATCAAAATAAAAAGGCAGAGATATCACATGTAAGTATTTAAAAAATTCTACTTTAATTCATATATTTATACTATTTGTATGTTTAACTAATTGTATCTAATATCTTTTACAGACTAATTTTATACAGAAGTGGCAAGAGGTGGAATCAAGTCAAAGCTCAACTAGAGAGGATGGTGCAGAATCATCACAGCAGCAGCCTCAGCCCTCTATGATGCATGTATGGAAAGAGAGTTGGAGTAAATAAGGGATGAATTTATGGACTTGGATCCCAGGCTAGTTTGCTGACAGGCTCCTCATCTTCTAGCTGCACATCCTCACGAGTTTCTGAGTGGATTCAGGAGCGAAAGAGGATTTATAATATGTTTGAGACTGTATCAGCCTGAAATGAGGAGTTAGCTACCAAAATGAGGAGTTAGCTTCTCAAAACAATGAGCTATCTGCCCGGATTTCTCGTACCGAGAAGTTTATGCATCTTATGATGGAAAAGATGCAGGTTAGTCCATCTACAGTTTCAGCACCATCTCCAGCTGCTACCTCTGCAAATGATGGTGATTGTGATAATGCCGATGATGATGATGATGATCACGAGGAGGATTTATAATTTTTTTTCTATAATTGGAATGATACTTGTTTGTGATACTTTTTTTTTGTTATAAAACTTTGGATATGATACACTCGTACAACTTTGTTGAACTATTTGTTATGAACTTGGATATATGATGAACTTGCTATAAACTTTTTTGAGCTTGTTATGAGTTTGTTATGAACCCTTGGATATGATGAAACCTGTGGATATTTGTATATATAATCAGGTGTATTTAAAAAAAAGCTATTTTGCAAGGGATTTTTCCTTCGAATATTTATTTAGCGAGGGATAATTTTCTCAAAAATAAAGAAAAGCTATTTAAAAAATTTAAAATATCCCTCAAAATCCCTCAAAATCTCTCAGAAAATCCCTCGGAAATATTCCCTCGGAAAATCCCTCGGTAAATAACCCTCGGAAAATCCCTCGGTAAATTGACCTTGAAACATTCCTTGGAAAATCCCTCAGTAATTTTTTCTTGAAAATTATCCCTTGGAAAATCCCTCGGAATTTTTTCCTTGGTAAATCCTCGGCAAATCCCTCGAAAAATTTTCCTCAAAAATCCCTCAAAATGATCCCTCGAATTTTTCCTCAGAAAATTCCAAAAAATCCCTCGAAAAGTTTCCTCGAAAAATCCCTTCGAAAATTTTCCTCAGAAAATCCATCGAAAATTTCCAAGGGATAAATTTCGTCGAAAATCTCTCGAAAATAAATTCCCTCAGAAAAATTCCTCGAAAAAATTTTTCGATGAGGGTTTTTACGACGACCATTTATCTGTCAAAAATCCATCGGAAATATAAATTTTTGATGGATTTTTCTTTTTTCCCTCGCAAAATCCCTCGTAAATGACCCTTTTTCTTGTAGTGTCCGTTCTAACAGATTTGAAATTCCATTCCTGAAGGTTGGAGTCGGCTCCAAGTCGGGTTTCCAAAAATAGTAACAAAACTTCCATCGGGAGTCGGCTCCAATAAACTACGGTGTCGGCTCGACGAGATCTGGAGTCGGCTCTAAGTTCCGAGGGTGTCGACTCTAACGATGTCCCAAAAATTCACTCTCTGTTCTCAGGTTAGAGTTGACTCTAAAATTTTTAGGTGTTGACTCCAAAACTTCAGGTGTCGACTCCGAAACTTCAGGTGTCGGCTCAAAAACTGGTGCAAAAAATGGTTCTCTGTATCTAGGTTAGAGTCGGCTCTAGCATGTCAGGTATCGACTCCGAACCATGCCAAAAATATTGAACTATTCTGATATGCCCTGGAGTCGGCTCTAAACACAGTGGGTGTCGGCTTCAAGTTTTGAACTTTAAAATGTTCCATTAACAAATGATTTAAACTTAATTTTGTATATCATTTGAATAACTTAACATTTCTAAATTCCTGAAACACTTGTTAATTTCATTAGTAACATAAAAAATTATACTCATGGCTTTTGTTAATATCAAAATCAATAAGTGGGTCAACATTAGGATTATGGTATGACAAACAATCTAGCATAGACTTAATAGGGTATACTGATTCAGATTTTGCAGGTTGTAAATTAGATAGAAAATCTACTAGTGGAACTTGTCAATTTCTAGGTGTTAATTTAATCTCATGGTTTAGCAAGAAATAAACTTCAGTGGCATGTCCACAACTGAGGTTGAGTACATTGTTGGAAGTTGTTGTGCTCAAATCTTATGGATTAAACAACAACTAGAAGATTATGGCATCAAACTTAAAGATATTCCAATAAAATGTGATAATACTAGTGCTATCAATTTAACCAAAAATCCTATTCAGCACTCTAGACAAAACATATAGAGATTAGGCATCATTTTATTAGAGATCATGTTAATAATGGTAATATTATGCTTGAGCATATTTGTACTGATCTGCAGCTCGCTGATATTTTCATAAAACCCCTTGATGAATCAAAATTTTGTAAAATTAGAAGAGAGCTTGGTATGCTTGACCCTTATATTTAAATGAGTCATCATGATTGTTTAATTTATATACACACCTATACTCATTATGATTGCATGAATTTTATGTCTATGAATCGCAACGGTTTGATCTTCATACTCCTTATTTTTAATATTTTTATTGGATCAATTTTAAATTATTTTGGATGATGTAATGAATGAATGAAATCTTTTTTCTGGTATTTTAATCGGTCTACCAATTTTCATGTTTTGATATTCCACTTTTTGTCAACCGGTCTTCTAGTTTTTCTATTTTGGAATACCAACTTTGCATTATTGGCATTCCAAAATGGAGATAGAAACTGGCTGCTTCTTAAACTCTTCTTGCTTCCAATTCCATTTATTTTCCAAGCCGTGCATCACTTTCTTATTCTCAAGCCGAGCGTCCTCTTCTCTTCAAGCTTGATTCCAACTTCATATCCCCTTGCTTTCTTTGGATCTATGGCTCCCAAAGGTAAATCTGTGCATGGATCATCATTCCGAGGCATTAGTGAGTGCTCTCCTTTTAATCCTTCAGGCTTTCAATCTATGATTAGAAGATCTGTAGCATTTGAAAAAATTGTTGATTTTGAATATCTAGCTTCTGAAAATTTTTCAATTAGAGAAAATTTAGCATATCAAGATTGGGAACACTTACTTAAGACAAACCTACCCATTTACCCTGATCTTGTTAAAATTTTCTATCATAATATTAGTTTTGAAAATGATAGAGTAATTTCTACTGTTAAAGGTGTTAGAATTGAATTTGATGAAAATTCCTTGAGTCAAATTTTGAACATTTCAAGTACCGATCTTGGTGATGATACTCTTGAAGACAGAAGTATAAATTAGAAATTGTTCTGGATATTGATGATGCTTCTAATATTGATCGTATTTTTGGTAAAGATCTGAATGCGGAAATGAGATTACTTCATAGTATTGTTTCTCGCTGTCTTACTTCTAGGAGTGGTAGCTTCGACTATGTGAATGACCGAGACTTAACTTTCATGTTTCATGTTGTAACCCAAACTCATCTACACCTGCCTAGAAAAATAATTTATGTGATGAGAGAGGCTGTTAGTAGATCTAGAGCTGCCCTACTCTATGGTCTACTTCTTACCCATGTATTTAATCATTTTGATGTTGATGTTAGGGATGAGAATGTTTACCACCTTAGCGATAATGATGTTTACAATGAGCGTGTCTTAATTCGTATGGGTTTTGCTAAGGTAGATGGCCTTTTGGACTAGGAGCAAAGGAAAAATGCAAGTAATTCATGCACCTGTCCATGGGGAGCAATCTACTGTGTCTCAGGAATTTTTCACTGAACATCAGAGTTACCCTTCTGTTTCTGTTGAAAATCAAAATTATCCTTCTGATTTTAATGTACCTTAGAATTTTACTTCTATGTTTATTGATCCTCCTACAAATTACTCTTACATGTTTGCTGAACAAGGTTTTATGCCTATGGACCCCAATCCTTCTATTAATATTAATCATTCTTTTGTTAACAATCCTACAGCTGATCTGAATCCACCCAATGTTCCACCACCCGCTCAGAATCCTTTCCAACCAAGTCATCCTATGGTTACCAAAATGGACCCTGATGATATGGAGACTTTAGTTCGTAGGATTTTTGATGTTGTTTCTCTTGGTGGATCTGTCAATAGTTCATCTTCTTGTTCTTCTGATACTACCATGATTCCCCACATATCTTCAATGTTCTCTACCCTAAGTAAAATCAAATTAAGCCCATATGATTTACAACGCTATGTGACCATCATTAAAGGAAAAGCTTTCAATTATGGTACTATGATGGACATTTCTAATTTCTTTGCCGAGTTAGGCAAGCTAAAAAGGATGTGAACTCTTTGTTGGATAGTGCTGGCATTGCAAGTAATGAGATGTCTTCTTTTAGATTGCAAACTGTCAAGGCCCAGTGTGCTCTTGATAGTTATTCTAGGCTCATTACTGAGTACCACAATATGCAACAAGAAATTCAATCTTTTATATCTCAGTTGTCTCCTAATGTTGAAGACCCCACTCGACGTCCTGCCCCTCATTTGAGGTCATCTCGTCCTTCCAGACGTACTCATGGATCTTCTTCATCTTCTCGCATTGATGTCATAGACTGATGTTGCTTCTGGATTTCCTCTTATGCTGCTCCTGCCTATGTTACTTCTATTATTTTGAACTTATGTTGTTTTGAAACTATGTTTCTTATTTATTATGTTTATATGGATTGTATAACTGATGCTTACTATTGCAGACCAATGTGTGTATTGGCTTATAAGTTATTAATGACTGGTTTGTATGGTTTGTAAGATTTGTTTAATTTCATCTGCACTTCACAATATCTACTTAATATTAAAAATTTTATACTTATCAATATTTGCTATACTTCATTCATTCCATTGAAGAAAAGACATACAGTGATAGATGCAAACTTTTTCACCTTCTTTTTGATCAATGACAAAAAGGGGAAGAAATGGAAAGCATACACTCTGATTTTAAAAGTCTTTATAATTTTTTTTAAAAATAAAATGCACTTTATAATCATGGGGAAGAAATAGAAAACACACATTATGACTTTCAATGTTATGTTTCAAACACTTGTTTTGAAAAATAAAATGGAAGAAATGGAAAGCACACACTTCACAATTTTAAAGCTTTCATACATTCTATTTTTTTCTTTCTAGAAAAATCAAATGAATATTTTGAAAACTTCATTGTATCAAAGTCTAAGGGAGAGTTTTGCAAGATATATTTTTTAAAATTAAGTTTCAGCACGTTACACATACATTTCGGCACGCATTGTCTTATGCTTCAGAGTTGCAAGGAATGCTTTGATTGAATTACTTATTTTTTATTGAATACTTAATGTTTTTATCATCATCAAAAAGGAGAGATTGTTGACCCCATATTGATGTTGATGAAATGCAAAATAATTAAGTATTATGCTAATATTGTATCTGTCAAGTTAAATCAATTTCAGGTTATTCATTATGGAACAATCACTTCATTTATCCTAGGTATATTGTAATTCATATTATAAGGTAATATGGTTCATTTGACAAAATGACTTTCAAGTTTAATTATATTTGCATTGTCTTGAATTGGATTAACTATCCTACAAGTTCCTATTTATAATTCTATTTTAAATCATCACCGGATTATGTTCTTAAACTATATGTATTTCTATTGCCTTCGAATTGGATGCTTAATGCTTGAATCTTGGGTTACCAATCTTTGATTTGGAATACCAGATTCTATTGCCTTCGGATTGGATGCTTAATGCTTGAATCTTGGGTTACCAATCATTGATTTGGAATACCATATTTGTTGCCTTCGGTTTGCATTCGGGTTGCCTTCGGTTGTTGGCTTACTTAGCTTGCATATATTTATTATCTAACGGCTGGTTCCTTATAATTTGATTTTGGGAATGCCCTGTTACTTCAGAAGTTGGAATGCTAGTATCTGGAGTTGGCATCCTATTTTTAAAATGCCCTCTGCCGACTCCCTATGCATTATTCTTGGCATGCTAATGGTTGGAGTAGGCATGCTATTTTTTGAAATAACTTATGCCGGTTTATGGCATTGGCATGCTAATTCTCAAGTTGCGCTACTAGATTTTTAAGGCCCTATGTTGGAAGTTTAAGAGCTCTAAATTAGAATGCCAACTTATCTTTTGGCATGCAAATTTTCATGAGCTCACGACCGGGTTTCTTGTGATTCAAAAATTGGAATGCTAACTTTTCTCTTGGTATGCCGAATTCATCTTTTGTCTTTCGGCTGGTGGCTCTTGGAATCAAAGTTGGAATGCCAACTTTTTCCTTGGCTTGCCGATTTGAGGATTTTGGAATGCCAACATTTTGAAATCTTCGGCAGGCTTCTTTGTGATATATATTGGAATGCCACTTTGGTGCTTTTGGCATTCCAACTCCTTACTTCATCATCTGGTTTCATTCCTTGTTCATTCGTTGGGATACCAATTTTTGTGGATTGGAATTCTTCTCCTATTGCCACCGTTTGGAATTTCTTTTCATGGCCTTCTCTTGGCCGGTTCTCTCTCTCACTCCCTCCTCTATTTCACAACGGCTATATCTTAATGTTCTTGTTATAAATAGTGGAGATAAATAGTATTTCTGTGTGATAGTGATTTTGAAAAAGAAAAATCAAAAAAATATTAAGAGAAATTATTTGAAAGAGAGATTTGTTTGAGGATTGTTGGAGTATTGCTTTGATTATTTTTCAACCCACTGGAGTTCATTTATTGATGATTCTTCAAGTGGTCTTAAAGCTCTATCTACCCTCATTGAAGAGCATTCAAAGCTACCTTAAAGGCTTCTATTGTGCTGCTACATTTATTAAATAAAGAAGCAACTTGGGATTAGCTCTTCAAGTTGATAAGTATTTCTATTATTTAAATCTACTCATATCTAGGAGCTTATTCTATTAAACATTCTATTACATGTGCTTTGATTTGTTTCACAGTTGTGAAACGTGATTGGGTAGAGGTCTACCCGAATTTGTATTTATAAGGCTTGCTTGTACCCGGAAACAAGTATTGTTAGCTAGGTTGGCTAGTGGTAATTTATTTGTAAGGCTTGCTTGTGTCCGAAACAAGTGTTGCTAGCTAGGTTGGCTAGTAGTGATTAGTGGAATACCTAAGGTGTTCTTGGGGAGTGGATGTAGGTGCAGGGTTGGCACCGAACCACTATAAATATTGTGTGTTTGATTGTGTTATATTTTCTGTGATTGATTGTGTACTAGATTCACTTCACTACACGATACTCATTTGTAAAAGAATATAAGTGCACATACTTGATAGCCGATTAAATTTTTAAGAAACCCAATTCACCTTCCCTCTTGGGTTGCTAGATCTGGGCAACAAGGAAGAAAGTGGGCGCCAATTTTGAAATTATTTTAAATTTTCTTTCGTGAAAAGGAACGCCTCTCTTTATTTCCATATTTGTATTTATTTGGGCTCCAAGTCTCTTATCCTATAAAAGAGACCCTCTTGTATGAAAAACAAAATGAATCGAACCTTTCAATCAATCAATACAACCAATCAGTTATTTTGAGTCATATTTTTCTTTGTGTTCTTGTGTTTTTGCTCCTGTGAATGCCTGCATCCAAACCGTCCAACTTTAAACCCTAGCCGCCTTCTTACCATCCACCAGTGGATGTTCCAAACCCTAGCCGCCCCTTGCATCCCTCCAAGCAGCTGCCCAAGTGCCCTAGCCGCCTTGCCCCATCCAGGGGATGCCCAAGGACCCTTAGTCGCCCCCATCTCCTTCTCCACTTTTTCTTTATCTCTTTACCTTTATTCTGATTTTCTCTTTTCTTATTAGCCCTTATATGGTGATCTTGCAGATCCCTCAGTAGCCACGAATCCAGGATTCAAGGTGATCATCATTCAGGTCAGCGGATACTTGGCCGCAGATATGTGGGCTTGAGGCTTGGTCACCTAGGGCGCATCAGCCAGGCAGAGCGACCCTTCAGCACTTTGATCTTTCCCTCATAATAGGTATACCCCCTCTAATCTACTAGTAACTTTATTGAAGAAGAGCAAGCCCTACCAGGGCTTCTTAGCCTCAACGGCCTTTCTTCTTTACTTTTCTATGGAACTATTTTGCGTGCGGAGTTACTGTGAGTTTTCTTGAATCCCCTTAGGCTATTACTTTGGCAGACTAATCAACTGCAATCATTAATCATATAAAATTTACTTGCATGCGAATCGGTCCTGCATCAGATATTATTGCTCAGAAATTCAAGCAGATGGATGGGGCTTCTCAATTGCATATGTTAAGGAAATTGCGAGAGGTTGCAAGCCCATATAGCACTTCTCTTGAAGAACCTGCAAAAAGGATGACTCGTTCACATGGCCTTGCTTCATTGAAGATTGATACGTCTATTCGTCGTAACCCTTCTGCCTTTGAGTTGGTTCTCTTTGGACAAGATAGTTATTCACTTGGTACAGATACCCCAATGACGCAAGTGCAAAAGAGGCAGTCGAGGAAGAAGGTAAGAAGCATTTCTTTCATTTTTAAGTCTACCAGGGTGGTTCGGCCCGTGCCGACCCGTGCCGGGGCATGTTGGTTTTTATTAGTATGCGATTGTTTGCAATATAATAAGAGTCATTCGATATGGTTTACAGGTTTTTTGTCATCGAACCCCGTCAGATAAGCCAACAATCTATATTGATCAAATTCCAGATGGGTTAAGGCTGTTTATCCGGCATATCAAGGATGTAAAAGCTGATGGCAACTATGGATTCAGGGCAATAGCTGACTTGTTGGGATTTAGAGAGGAGGATTGGCTTCGAGTTAGGAAGGATTTATTACATGAGTTGCAATGTCATTCAGAGCACTATCGCGCTTTATTGGCTGTCGAAGGGAGGTTAGATGAGATCGCTTATCATATTTTGAGAATTGTCCACCATCTGACTAGTGGATGACGTTGCCGGATATGGGGCACCGTCATGCTATAACGTTGTCCTATACCACCTCTCATTGTAACAATGTCTTACATTCCTACCTCTTAGATCGGTGTCGCTTCCTCCTCTATCCCGCAAAGACATTCGTAAATGGCAATCATTTTATCGAGGTATTAATTAAACATCTCTTACTCATCCTTAAATGACTCAAAATTTATTTTGTTTACTAATTTATTTATTTATTTTGTAGGTGTTTCTGTTGCCGAGTCATCCCATTCCGAATAGCAACCAACTGGCGAAGATATCATTTACCTTGTGCTTCTGGATGGGCAACTTCATATGAATCTAGGATTCAACAGTTCAAACAAATGATCTCGTTAGATGTTATTATTAGCGAGATTGTTGAGTTATAGAGTGCAATTTTTATCAATATACAAAGTTGTATAATGTTTGAAATTTTTATATAAAGTGCATTATTTTATTAGTTGACTAAGAAATGTGTACAATTATCAAGGAAATCTTCCCAGAGCATGCTGAGTCCTTCAACAAAAAGTATTTAGGAGGCGCCATTCTGAGCCTGTAAATGATAGTCAGCAGCAGCAACAATAGTACGAGGTTAATGCTTGGAATTTGTTCGGGCACTTGAGGATACTAGTCGGCCCGTGCCGGGGTGTGCCGATGACCCATGCCGGTAGTCCTGACCCGTGCCGAGGGTGCCGATCGTGCCGATGCATGCCGATCGACCCATGCAGTGGGTGATGGCCCATGCTGGCACGTGCCGGAGCATGCCGATCGGCCCATGTCGGTGAGTAACGACCCATGCCGGCATGTGCCGATGCATGTTGGCACGTGTTGGGTATGCTGATCAGCCCGTGCCAGAGCATGCTGATGCATGCTGGCATGTGCTGATGCATGCCGGTAGACCCGTGCCGATGAGTAACGGCCCGTGCCGAGCATTCTGGACCATTACAAATAATATTAGCATGCGATTGTTTACTAATTTATAATTAGCGAGATTGTTGAGTTGTATATTGAATATGGACTCTAGCACAAAAAGGAAACTCAAACTTTCATTCAAAATTCAATGTATTTTACAAAAAGATGTGCTAAAAAGCTACAAAATACATGAGATACATCATCAATCCCCACCTCGCCATCGTCGACGCCTGTACTGCTGTGGCGATGCATGACTAGGGCTAGGTACATCAGGCTCAACTGCTGAGATATGCTGACCCTGCAATGCTTGTGAGATATGAGAAATAACATCGTACAGGTCAATCCCCTGTGATGCAACCTCTTCCTAACTCATATGTAGAATGTTGGTGCTAATGCTAATGGCATCTGCAATATGTGCACGTCAGCATCAACATCATCAGGACGTGATCGGGAATAGATGCTAGATCGGCTCTCTAAGGGGTGTACTGCTAGGTGCGTGATACGAGAATACCAATCCATATATCCTAGTACGCAATCTGATGGTCGGGTCACCGGATGGCTTCTGCTTGCTCGGCTCAGCAGGTGATCCTCCTACGTCTCCCACATCTGATCATAGAAGACATATCAATGTGGTACGATGCTGCTGTCGATCCTCTGCCGGCTCCCTTAGGGGCTAATGGCGAGTGGTGGATCGTCTGTATCCTGCTGAACTATCATAGAACCCTTTCAGGATGATAGGGTTCTACGATATTCATGCACTTCAGGCATCCACTAAAGAATGCAATATATAGGAATGGACGATCCTTCCGAATATGACATTGGGGATCCCAAACTACCTGCAACAGATAAATCCTAATCAGTTTGATAATATATGGCAAATCATAGAAATATACAAGTGAATGGTCCTATGGTACATACTTCATCAGCCCTCAAAACGTCCAATGACTGTAGAATTACTAAATGGTCCATCATGGTACGTGGTGGACTGCTGGGAATCCAACGGTGCACACGGGGCCTAGTATCAGTATATCCAGGGCTGGGTGAGGAGTGAGTAATGGAAAATGCTCATAAATCCATGCCTAGAGCAGCGTCATATATTTACTAATATGTCTAATGGATGCTCTGGATGCAATCCCCAACTGCTGATATAAATGAGCCAAGGCACCAGCACCCCAAGCATATGTGCTCACCCTATCAAGATCCCAAAGTAGAGAAAGATAAGCTATAGGCACCCTCGTCCCGCTCTTATCAATAAAGAGTATGCACCCTAACAAAAATAGCAAATACCCTCGCGCTGCACACTCTATCCTATGGTGGCCATCTCTATGATATACAGCATAAAAATGACTCTTCAACCACTCTAATCTCACAGACTGATCGCGTACTGATAGCACCTTCTGATGCGCATCTACCTGTGATACACCTAACAGCTCCACTAGTAGGTCCTCAGCATCCCGATCACTCATCCCATCACATGATAGTAACACTGAGGCACCTATGACACTAATCCCTAATATAGCGGCAACTTCATTCAACGTGATCGTCATCTTGCAAAAGAAAAGATGGAAGGTGTTCGTCTCGGGCTGCCATCTCTCGACGAAGCCCAAGACAAGAATCTTATTGGTGAACCGATAAGAGCAATACACTAGTTCAACCAGGCCCGACTGCTGAACTATTTCTCTAAATCTCCTATTTGATTGCCCTGATGCCCACCACTGCCACTCACCTACCTTGGCAGCATGGTTCATGCACTTCAGTGGGGTCCGTTCCTGTAAAATATAAATGGATAGCATGAATAAATTATATAACAACATCGTAATAATACATTAAAGAAAATAAAGTATGTTGACCCTGAATTGATTTTGATGCTTACAAAACAACTAAGCAAAGACTAATTCTATTTATTAAGCTTGATGCAGGAAAGTACAGGTGTTTTACAAATGAGTTATCAAGAAAAATCTTATGGTAGTATATCTCTTTTTATTTGTTATCTGGAAGCTATCTATTTGATCCATTCATCCCTGGCCGTTTGAATTATGTTGGGAGTTAGCTAGTTAGCTAGCTTATCCTTCTGTCTAGCTAGCTGACACATTTGTTAGCTAACTGACACTATCTTACAGTGGCCTGGCCGAATGGGTCTCCATTTTAGTTAGCTGGATAGCTAGCTGGTCCCTTCCTTGGCTAACTGGCATTCCATATTAGCTAACTATGCTCCCTATTATCTATGCTAGCCTAACCATGCTTATTTTTAGCAAGCTAGTTAGCTAGCTTGGCCTCCTTCTGAGCTAGCTGAAATTCCATTTTAGTTAACTACTTTTTGTATGTTCATTGTGCTAGCCGAATGCTATGGGATTCAGTTAGCTAAGTAGCTAACTTGTCCTCCCTCTTAGCCAGCTGGATTCATTTTTAGTTAACTAATTTTTCCTGTAACTTTGCATGGCCGAATGGTTCCTATTCTTAGCTAACTGGTGAGCTACCTGGATGCCTCTCATGGCTAGCTAGCATACCCTGTTAGTTAACTGCTTTGCCTTGGGAGCTAACTACTTTTCATTGTTAGCTAACTATTTTTTTACATGATCCACCAAGCCGTGAGGTTATCTTTTTGAGTTAGCTAGAGAGCTAACTATTTTTCTCTTGGGCGTATGGATGCTTTTCATAGCTAGTTAAGGAGTTAGCTGCCTTGGACGGACGATTTCCTCTTGCCATGATGTTTTGAACTCAGTTAGCTAAAGAGCTAACTCTTCTTCTTCTATTGGCTGATTCCTTCTCCAAGCCGAGCGCCTCTTTTTTCTAGTTAGCTGGAGAGCTAACTACCCTGTTATGGCTTCTCTTTTTCTGAACGTTGGATGCTTGCTTGGTTTGCTGAAGAGCTAACTACTTTTTGGCTTAGTTAGCTAGAGAGCTAACTACTTTTTGCATAGTTAGCTAGAGAGCTAACTAATGCCTTTTGAATTCTTCTCCTAGGCGTATGACTTTTTGGTAAGCTAGCTATGGAGTTAGCTATTCTTCCCTGGGATGAACTTCAAGCCGTGTACACTTTATAGATAGTTAGCTGGAGAGCTAACTATTTTATCCTTTGAGGCTGATATCTTTTTCACTTGCCGTGAGATTTCAAAATTAGCTAGCCGGTTAGCTAGCTTGTGGCTTTTCTTTCCTTCTTGGCCAAGCGTCTTCAAGCCCCTCAGCTGGAATTAATTCCAATCAGCTACCTCTCTGATATTTAGGTGTGCTCTCTCTCTTCTTTAATTGATTTCTATTTTCAGTTATACTAACTTTTGATCTATTGGATTATGGCAGAGATCTCCTTCCTCAAATGGATTCAGAGCATTCAATGCTTAAGGAAAATAATCTCAACGGTTATCTTTTCTTCTCGTTTTACTTTCCATTTATTTCAAATGTATCTAACGGATATTTTTGTTGTTGGATTGCTTTAAATAGCTGGGATTAGAAGAACAAAATGATGAATCTAAAAGAGAAAAACAAGAGAGAAATCTAAAAAAGAGAGCCTTTATTGCATTTTTTTGGAGTGTTGAAAAGCAAGTTGCTGTGCATTGAAGTTGAAGATCATTCATTGCTCAAGGTCATCCAGATCTATTAAACCCCTCAAGCATTCAAAGCTTCAGCTACCTTTGAGCTTCTTCATTTATTGCTGAGGATTTGTTACAAAATTTGTAAAGTATATCTTGAATATTTGCTCATTGTAGGAGCTACTTGTTCTTATCTATTCTGAACTTTTGTAAAAGGGTTAGAATTAATCTTTGGTTCTTGTTGGCTTCCTTGTGCCATTAAATAAGAGGACTAGCCGGGTAAGGCTAGGGGTTGGCTTCCTTGTGCCGTGAAACAAGAGGACTAGCTGGGTAAGGCTAGGGTTTGGTTGCCTTATGCCGTATAAACAAGAGGGCTAGCCGAGGAAGGCTAGAGGTTGTAATCATTGTGATACTATTGGAGTGAAATTTCCAAAGGGTTTTTGGGATGTTGACGTAGGTGCTGAGTTTGGCACCGAACCACTATAAACTCTCTTGTATTTGTGGTTGCTTGATTTTCTATGTTATTATTCTGTGCACTTCACTGCACCACTGCCAAGTAAATTTTAATTAGTGTTAAAGCACATATCTGCGCTACTAATTAATTTTTAATTACCCAATTCACCCCCTTTCGGATTGCTACATCTGGGCAACAAGTGGTATCAGAGCAGCGTGCTCTTGATTTCTATAGCTTTCAGTAGCTTGGAGCCAAAGATCAGTAGTAATCCAAATGAGATCTATATTGATTAAAGGACAATCAACTAATAGACCACCTTTGTTCAATGGAACAAATTACACATATTGGAAAGCACGAATGAAAATCTTCATTCAAGCACTAGATTATAATTTATGAGGAATCATAATTAATGGATCACACACACCCACTATTAAGATTGATAATCTTGATATTGCAAAACCTGAATCTGAATGGGATGAGCAAGATAAGAAACTAGCTCAATTAAATGCAAAAGCTATGAATATTTTTATTGTTCTCTTGATGCAAATGAGTTTAATCGCATATCTACTTGCATGTTGCTAAAGAAATCTGGGATAGACTTGAAGTCACCATGAGGGTATAAATCAAGTCAAGGAATCCAAAATAAATATGCTTGTTCATAAGTATGAATTATTTAATATGGATTCAGCTAAAAATATCACTGATATGTTTATAAGATTTACTGATATTATCAATGGACTGAAAAGTCTTGGAAAATCTTATGCTAACAGTGATCTTGTTAGAAAAATTTTAAGATCTTTGCCTAGGTCATGGAAGCCAAAGTTATTGCAATACAAGAAGCAAAAGATCTCAATACTTTATCACTTGAAGAATTGGTTGGTTCTTTGATGACTCATGAGCTTCAGTAATGACAACATATTGATGAAGATGAATCAAAGAAGAAAAGAACTATGGCATTAAAGAGTGCAACTCAAGATGATGAAAGTGAGAAAACCACTAGTGATAGTGAGAAAGATGATGAACTGACACTTATCTCAAGGAAATTCAAAAAGTTTATGAAAAGAAAGAAGTTTGAAAAAAAAAACATTTTGCCAAAGGGGATCATAGCAAAGAAAACGAAAAGAGTGAACCTTCTACATGCTATGAGTGCAAGAAGCCTGGACATATCAGACCAGAATGTCCACTATTAAAGAAAGGATCCAAAAGAATAAAGAAGAAAGCAATGATGGCTACATGGAGCGACAGTGAGGCTACACGTTCAGAAGATAAAGAAAAAACTGAAATTGCCAATGTATGTTTCATGGCTGATAATGATGAGGTAAGCCCTAGCTTTCTAGATGACTTTACTTTTGATGAATTACATGGTGCATTTTATGAACTTGTTGACGATTTTGCAAACTTAAGTTCAAAGAACAAAGATTTGAAAAATGAAATTAAAAAACTGAAATTGCCAATGTATGTTTCATGGCTGATAATGATGAGGTAAGCCATAGCTTTCTAGATGACTTTACTTTTGACGAATTACATGGTGCATTTTATAAACTTGTTGACGATTTTGCAAACTTAAGTTCAAAGAACAAAGATTTAAAAAATGAAATTAAAAATCCTACTCTTGAAAAAGAAAGAATTTCAAAAGATAATGAATTATTGCTAAAGGAAAACTAAGATTTAAAAAATGAAGTAAATAGATTAAAACCAATTATTAATAAATTTACTTTAAGCTTAAAAAAATTAGAAATGATTTTAAATAGTTAAAGTATTGTTTACAATAGAGCTGGTCTTGGATGTAATCTTTTTGAAAGACAAAATTTTTGAAAAATATTTATGTGCATGCTGATGATTCTACCAAAATTACATGTTTCAAATGTGGAAAATTGGGATACAAAGCTTATACTTGTCACACACACAATGTGAGAAAAATATGGGTTCCAAAAGGAACTATCTTAACTAACCCTAAAGGACCCAAGAAAGCTTGGGTACCTAAGAGAAAAATTTGAAATTGTGTATGCAGGTGTGTCTTGCAACCCGAGCAACTAAAAGATAATGGTATTTGGATAGTGGGTGCTTAAGATACATGACAGGTGATGAATCGCAATTCATCACTTTAGAGGCAAAAGATGGAGGTATTGTTACTTTCGGTGATAATGGCTAAGGTAAAATAATTGGCATTGAAAAAATAGGTATCACACCTCATGCTTATATTGATAATGTCTTACTTGTGAAAGGACGAAACATAATTTACTTAGTATTAGTCAATTATGTGACAAAGGATTTAAAGTTACATTTGAATCATCCTTATGCATTGTTAAAAATCTGCTAATAAAAATATGAGATTTGTTGGTCAAAGGCATGGTAATGTATATATTGTTAATTTAAATGATTTGCATGATCAAAATGTTGATTGCCTAGTTGCTACAAACAATAAAACTGATAATAGTTGGTTATAACATCGTAGGCTAGCTCATGCAAGCATGGCTTTACTATCTAAATTAATTAAGAAAGATTTAGTGCATGGTTTGCCAAAACTCATTTTTGAAAAAGATAAGATCGACAATGCTTGTCAATTTGGAAAACAAACCCGAGTATCTTTTAAATCAAAGAATTTGGTTTCAACCACTAAACATTTGAAACTTTTGCATATGGATTTATTCGGTCCTACAAGAACAACTAGTCTAGGAGGAAAAAGATATGGTTTTGTTGTTATTGATGATTTCTCTTATTTTATATGGGTTTTATTTTTAACCAGTAAAGATGAAGCATTTCCCGCATTTCAAAAATTATTTAAAAGAATTACAAATAAAAAGAATTCTTCTATTTTATCGATACGAAGTGATCATGGAAAAAAATTTGAAAATAAATCTTTTGAAGATTTTTGTAATGAAAATGGAATTGAACATATTTTTCTGCATGAAGAACACCCTAACAAAATGGAGTAGTAGAAAGAATGAATAGAACTTTAGAAGAAATGGCCCGTACCATGTTGTATGAGAGCAATCTCCCAAAGTACTTTTAGGCTGAAGCTATCAACACTGCATGTTATGTTTTAAATCGTGTATTGATTAGACCTATTTTGAAAAAGACTCGTATGAACTTTGGAAAGGAAGAAAACCAAACGTCAGTTTTTTTGTATTTTTGGATGCCGATGTTTTGTTTTAAATAATAGAAAATCAAACCTTGATAAATTTGATGCTAAATCTGATGAAGGAATTTTTCTTGGTTATTCTTTGCATAGTAGAGCCTTTAGAGTATTCAACAAAAAGATTCTAGTAGTAGAAGAATCAATTCATGTTATCTTTGATGAATCTAATGATCTTCCATTAAGGAAGAGAAAAGGTATAAATGATGCAGATGAAATTGAAGATCAACTCAAGGACATCACCTGAAGGATAAGGATGACTCGGATACACTAGAGGTAAATGAAGAAGGGAACGCTGACCTACCAGAAGCTTCATAAGGTAATGATGAATTAGAAAGAGGATGGAGGTACGTTCTTAGTCACCCTAAAGATCAAATCATAGGTGATCCATCACAAGGAGTTAAAACTAGATCATCATTTAGGGATACTTATAACAACTTAGCATTTGTATCTAAAATTGAACTAAATGCTATGATGATGCTAAAAATGATGTTGATTGGATTAATGCCATGCATGAGGAACTTCACCGGTTTGAAAGAAATAATGTATGGACTCTTACTGAAAGACCTCATGATCATCAAATTATTGGGACTAAATGGGTTTTTAGGAACAAATTGGATGGACATGGTAATATAATTAGAAACAAAGGAAGATTAGTAACTAAGGGTTATAATCAAGAAGAGGGAATTGATTTTGATGAAAGTTATGCCCCAGTTGCTAGATTAGAAGCTATTAGATTACTACTTGCTTATGCCTGCTTTATGAATTATAAACTATATCAAATGGATGTTAAAAGCGCTTTATTAAATGGATACATTGCTGAATAAGTTTTTGTGGAACAGCCACCCGGCTTTGAAAATCACTTGTTTTCAAACCACGTATTTAAATTGAACAAAGCTTGTATGGTTTGAAGCAAGCACCCCGAGCTTGGTATGAAAGATTAAGTAAGTTCTTGATCACAATAATTTATTCGAAAAAATGGATACAACCTTATTCATTAAAAGATAAGATGAAGATATATTAATTATTCAAATCTATGTTGATGATATCATATTCGGTTCCACTAATGATTCTTTGTGCAAGGACTTTGCTAAGCTTATGCAGGAGAGTTCGAGATGAGTATAATGGGAGAACTAAACTATTTTCTCGACTACAGATCAAACAGAGCAAAGATGACATCTTATAAGCCAATCTAAGTATATCAAAGAAATGATCAAAAAGTTTGGCATGGAGACATCAAAAAGTATTGGTACCCCTATGAGCTCATCGTGTAGACTTGAATCTTATAACTCTGAAAAGTTTGTTGATTTGAAACTTTATAGAGGTATGATAGGATCATTATTATATTTAATTGCTAATAGACCATATATCTTATTCATTGTTTGCATGTGTGCTAGATATCAAGCTAATCCTAAAGAATCACACTTGCTTGCTGTTAAAAGAATATTTAAATATTTGAATAGAACAATGAATTTAGGACTATGGTATGACAAACAATCTAGCATTGACTTAATAGGTTATACTTATTCAGATTTTGCTGGACGTAAATTAAACAGAAAATCAACTAGCGGAACTTACCAATTTCTAGATGTTAACTTAATTTCATGGTTTAGCAAAAAGCAAACTTCAGTAGCATTGTGTACGGCCAAGGCCGAATACGTTGCAGCTGGAAGTTTTGTGCTCAAATCTTATGGATTAAGCAGCAGCTAGAAGATTATGGCATCAAATAAAAAGCCATACCAATAAAATGTGATAATACAAGTGCAATTAGTTTAACTAAAAATCCTATTCAACATTCAAGAACTAAACATATTAAAATTAGACATCACTTTATTAGAGATCATGTAAACAATGGAAATGTTGTAATTGAATTTTTAAGCACTGAAAATTAAATTACTATATTTTTACCAAACTCTTGATGAATCAAAATTTTATGAAATTAGAAGAAAACTTGGTATGTTTGATCCAACTATTTAATGAACTATTTAATGAATTATTTTCATGATCCTCAACATTATAACTGAAAATCATATTTATTATTTTTTGCATAACATCTTCCATTACTTTCAATCAAATCTATTAATGGAACATCTTTTCAAATGAATTTACTGCTATTGTACTTGAGTGTGTCAGTTAGCTGAAAAGTTAATTGCCCTTTATTTCATATAAAAGCTTTTCACCATCAATCCTTACCAACCGGCTGATCCAACTCTCTTTATTTTTTTAAGGTAGTTAACCAACCAGGCAACCCACCAGTCACTTGGCCAGTCAACCACCTAGGAATCCTACCTATATAAACCTTTTCACCAACCGGCTTCTCCTCATTCAACCGTCTTCTCCTTATTTCAATCGTCCTCTTCTTCAACACTTCAATCGTCTTCTCAAACCGTCTCCTCCCTCATTCCATCCGGTTTCTATCTCCTATCTTCCAAGCTCTTTCCTCCTTCCATTCTGCTTCAAGAAGATCGAAGATGGCTCCTAAGAAGAAAGCAATCACAAGGGAAGATAATTGTTCTGATCTTCGTAGGAAGTCCTCCTCATCTTCTTCTCATGTCAACACCCTTATCGCCGCAAATTGTTTGCCCATGGCAGGTTAGTGGATTTCAATTTCCTAGATCAAGAAGGCTTCAAAATAGGAAAACTTTTTGCTTCTCAAGGTTGGACAAAACTTTTATCTACCAAAAGGCCCATATATCTAGAGTTAATTAGAGAATTTTATGAAAATATAACCTTTGGAAGTGGAACCATAACGTCCTTTGTGAAAAAGACCAGGATAGAACTTGACATCAAAATACTAGGTTCTGCTTTGAATATTCCTTCTGAAGGTGCCCTGGAAATTTTCCTTAGTGAAAGAGGATATAAAATTTGTATGATTCTTGATATGGATGATAGTGAAGCAAGTAATATAGAAACCCTTGATGCTAATATGCTGTCTGTTAAAATAAACTGTTTCATAGCATCATAGCCAAGATTTTTACCCCTCGTGCTGATTCTTTTAATGTGTGACCGATCGTGACATAAGTATAATGTATGACATTCTTATAGAAGACCCTGTAGATCTGCTTGATCTTATTTTGACTATTATGAAAGAATCTTTATGTAGGTCTAAGACTGCATTGCCATATGGGATGTTTCTCACGTACGTTTTTGAGTTTTTCAACATAAAACTTAAAGGAGAAACTACTGTAGCATTACGTCATACTGACGTATTCAATGCTCATTCCCTTCACCATATAGACTATGCTAAAAGGGATGGTGTTTGGATTAAAGTTAGATCTAGAACTGGTCAATCAAATAGTTTGCCACCACCTAACCAGCCTTAACCTGCATGTTCACCTCAAAGTTTCTTTAATTTTGACTTTCATCAACCTAATCCGTACCTTGCCGCCATGAATAAACAAATCCATTCTTGACTGAACCACCCGATGTAGTGCTCCTGGTCCCTCTCATCGCAATGATAACTCTGCTCCTCCACTGTGCGAATCTGTGAAGAACAAATTCAACAATTATTCATGAGTTATCCCTTGCTAAATCCAGTCGGAGTTCTGGGGATAGTGCATCTTCTGTCAATGATCAGACCTTAGTACCCCACATCTCATCTGTTTTCGAGACAATCTGTCAATTTAAAATCACTCTAAGTCAACTTGTCCATGATGTAAGCATTCTTAATGGGTGAGTCTTTCACCATACCGAGACTGTCTTGGATCGGATCCTGAAGGAAATTAATTTCTTAAAAGACAAGATTGAAAATTTTAAGACCAAAGCTGAATGGGTGGAATTTCAAATGCGACTAATGAGAGCCAGACAAGAGATGCAACAAATGCAGTCGATCATTGGTCCGTGTCTCTTTCAAGGCTAAGCAGACTTGTGGAAACCTATATTGCTCTTTCTGCTTCATCAGCTACAGATGCTTCATTCTCACATCCTCACCTCTGGTCTCCTCTAACTTAATCTTCAAATGACAAGCCAGGACCCTTCCAAAAACCAGATGAATCTTCAGTGCATATTTCTTCAGATGATGAGAAGTGATTAAGACTTTGCTGTATGATGAATATTTAAGACTTTGTGTTGAATGCTTAAAACTATGTTCTATAATATTTGTAATGACTTTGCTTTCGATTTTTAGCTTGAAACTATAATGTTCTGTATGACTGTTATGAGTATGTATGAATGTTCACTTTATCTTGATGTATTATGCTTTGATTTATTGCAAGTTTCTTGAATCATCTTTTTGATCAATGACAAAAAGGGGGAGAAGAATATTGCATACATTGAGATAATGGAGATAAGAAACCACTCCATATATTCAGGGGAGTTTAATTATTCAAATTGATGGGAGGAGAAAATAATGCATTCCTGTTTCTTCAAAGTATTTTCTATATTTCTTCTTTGCATGCTTAAGGATTTTGTCATCATCAAAAAGGGGAAATTGTTGACCATGAATTGATTTTGATGCTTACAAAATAACTAAGCAAAGACTAATTCTATTTATTAAGCTTGATGCAGGAAAATACAGATGTTTTACAAATGAGTTATCAAGAAAATCTTATGGTAGTATATCTCTTTCATTTTTATTTGTTATCTATAAGCTATCTATTTGATCCATTCATCCCTGGCCGTTTGAATTATGTTGGGAGTTAGCTAGCTTATCCTTCCGTCTAGCTAGCTGACACATTTGTTAGCTAACTGACACTATCTTATAGTGGCATGGCCGAATGGGTCTCCATTTTAGTTAGCTGGATAGCTAGCTGGTCCCTTCCTTGGCTAACTGGCATTTCATTTTAGCTAACTATGCTAGCCGAACTATACTTATTTTTAGCTAGCTGGTTAGCTAGCTTGGCCACCTTCTGAGCTAGCTGAAATTCCATTTTAGCTAACTACTTTTTGTATGTTCACTGTGCTAGCCGAATGCTATGGGATTCAGTTAGCTGAGTAGCTAACTTGTCCTCCCTCTTAACTAGCTGGCTTCATTTTTAGTTAACTAATTTTTCCTGTTACTTTGCATGGCCGAACGGTTCCTATTCTTAGCTAACTGGTGAGCTAGCTGGGTGCCTCTCATGGCTAGCTAGCATACCCTGTTAGTTAACTGCTTTGCCTTGGGAGCTAACTACTTTTCATTGTTAGCTAACTATTTTTTTACATGATCTACCAAGCCGTGAGGTTATCTTTTGAGTTAGCTGGAGAGCTAACTATCTTCTCTTGGGCGTATGGATACTTTTCTTATCCAGCTAAGGAGTTAGCTGCCTTGGACGGACGATTTCCTCTTGCCATGATGTTTTGAACTTAGTTAGCTAAAGAGCTAACTCTTCTTCTTCTGTTGGCTGATTCCTTCTCCAAGCCGAGCACCTCTTTTTTCTAGTTAGCTGGAGAGCTAACTACCATGTTATGGCTTCTCTTTTTTGAACGTTGGATGCTTGCTTGGTTAGCTGAAGAGCTAACTACTTTTTGGCTTAGTTAGCTAAAGAGCTAACTACTTTTTGCATAGTTAGCTTGAGAGCTAACTAATGCTTTTTGAATTCTTCTCTTGGGCGTATGACTTTTTGGTGAGCTAGCTATGGAGTTAGCTATTCTTCCCTGGGATGAACTTCAAGCCGTGTGCACTTTATGGATAGTTAGCTGGAGAGCTAACTACTTTATCCTTTGAGGCAGATATCTTTTTCACTTGCCGTGAGATTTCAAAATTAGCTAGCCGGTTAGCTAGCTTGAGGCTTTTCTTTCCTTCTTGGTCGAGCGTCTTCAAGCCCCTCAGCTACCTGAAATTAATTTCAGTGAGCTACCTCTCTGATATTTGGGCGTGCTCTCTCTCTTCTTTAATTGATTTCTATTGATATACTTACTTTTGATCTCTTGGATTATGGCAGAGATCTTCTTTCCTCAAATGGATTCAGAGCATTCAATGTTTAAGGAAATAATATCAACGGTTATCTTTTCTTCCATTTTACTTTCCATTTATTTCAAATGTATCTAACAGATATTTTTGTTGTTGGATTGCTTTAAATAGCTGGGATTAGAAGAACAAAATGACGAATCTAAAAGAGAGAAACAAGAGAAAGAAATCCATGAAAAAGAGCCTTTATTGCATATTTTTCGAAGTGTTAAAAAGCAAGTTGCTGTGCATTGAAGTTGAAGATCATTCATTGCTCAAAGATCATCCAGATCTATTAAAGCCCTGAAGCATTCAAAGCTTCAGCTACCTCGGAGCTTCTTCATTTATTGCTGAGGATTTGCTACAAAATTTGTAAAGTATATCTTGAATATTTGCTCATTGTAGGAGCTACTTGTTCTTATCTATTCTGAACTTTTGTAAAAGGGTTAGAATTAACCCTTGTTTTTGTTGGCTTCCTTGTGCCATTAAACAAGAGGATTAGCCAGGTAAGGCTAGGGGTTGGCTTCCTTGTGCCGTGAAACAAGAGGACTAGCCAGGTAAGGCTAGGGGTTTGGCTGCCTTGTGCCGTATAAACAAGAGGGCTAGCCGGAGAAGGCTAAAGGTTGTAATCGTTGTGATACGATTGGAGTGAAATTCCCAAAGGGTTTTTGGGGTGTGGACATAGGTGCTGGGTTTGGCACCGAACCACTATAAATTCTTTTGTGTTTGTGGTTGTATGATTTTCTGTGTTATTATTCTGTGCACTTCACTACACCACTGCCAAGTAAATTTTAATTAGTGTTAAAGCACATACCTGTGCTAGTAATTAATTTTTAATTACCTAATTCACCCCCCTCTTGGGTTGCTACATCTGGGCAACAAAGTAGAATAACAAACAAACAATATCGGTTGCCTCCAGATGGAGGCTGCTATATATATCCTAAAACTACTAAGGACAGACTCATCCGCTGGACCACATAGACAAGGCACATCCACTTCATCATCAACATCCATAGCTGTGATGTCCTCGTCTACTGTCTCAGTTGGAGGCGACGGTGCAATAGGAATCTCAGGCTTAGCATACCTGCCATGATGTTGGCAGATGCTGTGGGTCTAACTTGTGAGGGACCAGCATCCATATCTGAAATATGACATTAATCAACATTAATTTGCAAGATTAAAATATAAAATATACATGTATCTACTTTAGTATTAATCATCTATCTTTGTATATTGCATTAATTACCGTATGCCATATGAGATGAGATCATTGAATTCAGAGATGGCATGCATAGTAGGTGAGAAATTATTGCACTTGAATGAAAATAATAATCATATCTATTCAAATTATTATATAACAAATGAGTTTTTTTAGTTGATTTAAATTTTTTGTTGTATTAAAAATTATTTAGTCCCCATGATTTTCATCACAAAATGGCTAAAATAATGTAATAATAGTAATCAAATAATGAATGATATATTTATTATTTCTTAAAAAAGGTTTTTTAATAAAAAGATTTTAATAAAAATAACATAAACTCATTTGATAAAAAGATTTTAAATGATATATTAAAATATTTTTTAATAAATCTTTATTATTAAAACAACTCTCTTTAATAATAACTCTTTATTATTAAAATATACTAATAATATATTTTTACTATTAAAAAAACTCTGTTCGGCCAGCAAGCCGAACAGACAGCTCTATTCGGCCTACTAGGGCCGAACAGAGAGCTCAGCGGAGGCGAGGGAGGTCGACTGATTGGCCAGGCGAGGGAGCTCAGGCAGAGGAGGGAGGGTGGGAGGGAAGGAGGTGGAGATAGGGACTCATCAGATTTGGGGAAGATAAGTGCCGGTGCGAGAAAGATGAGTGCCGAGAAGGCTGCTGCACGTCAGTGCTGGGGAAGGAGCTCGTCGGGGAGGCTGCCTGCTGATGCCAAAAAAGGAGAAGGGGTGAGGGGATGCGGAAGGAGGCAAGCGATTCTGCTATCGGGCAAGGGGGTGCGCCGAGGAAATTTGGGGGTGGGAGGCAGGAGGCCAAAGAGGAAAGGGATAGTTTAGAAATTCGAAGGGTTTATTGAGTAATTAAGGAGGCTATTGAGTAAAAAAAAAATTTAAATAAGGAAGGCTACTGAGCAAAACTTACGGGCGAATAAAATTTTTCGGAGCAAGGTCCACCGCCAGCCTAAGATCAGACCGCTCGCGCGCTGGTCGTGAGAGTATAAAAATTAAAAATAGCATCATAAATGCTATTGGTATTGGTAGGGCTACAAAGGTAGGTGGCATTGAATATCTTCTCGACAAAGAGGAATGGTAATAAAATAATAAAGAAGTAAAAAGCTAATTCAGTTGGATGCTGGCGAGAGAGAATGCACAAGAAACTAGAAGAGTATTTAGGGCAGTTTGGCTAAGCTTTCGAATAACTTAAAAATAACAATAAAAATAAAAATATTTTAAATAATTTTATAATATTTAATAAGTAATTTATAAATAATTTTGGTTTCATCGAAAGCTCTATTTCGAAAAGCTTTAATTTAAGTTTTTTATAAAAAAAACTTGTTAAACGTGGATAAGCTATTTTCTAACTTAAAATCTAACATTCAAACCATGAAAATAAATATTTAATATTATGATATATAATAATAATAATATAATTATTTATAATATCTTATATTATATTATATTACAATATTATTATAACATATACTATTATAATTGTATAAAAATATTATTATTATTATATATATATTATATAGTGTAGAAAAAGCGAATATAAGAATAGAATAAATATTGTGATACAATATACAAATATAATATTATTATGCTATATAGTGCTGTGGTTTTGTAATATTACTATAATTATATCATATTATATTACTGGATAATAATGATCATAATTTTAATATATTATAATATAATTATTAATAATAATGTAATAATATATTATAATAATTTTAATTATAATCATTATTGTATTAGAATATTATTATATTTTTTTATTTTGTATATATTATAAATTAATAGGTTAGATATTTAAAAGTATAATGTAATATTTTATTTTATATTTATTTTAAAAGTACTTTCTTAATTTGGCTAGCAAATAGATGTTAAAGTTTTATAATATTTTAAAAATATAGTTATCAGATAATAAATAATTTTTCAAATCTATATTTTCTAAAGTTGTACTATTGAAAACTTTACTAGTAATAGTTTCACGAAACAAAGCCTTAGCAAAATTTTTAAAAGTGCTTTCTAGCTTTGCCAAAAATTATTAAAAATTATATTAGGACACTCCCCAGTTTAAATATTTTCAAAAGCTCTGCTTCCTAAATATTAAAATGTTATTTTCATTAAAAATGAACATCACAATAACTATAGTAATATAATATATAATATTATATTCAAATATTATTATAATAATATTATAACATATTATGAATGAAATATAATTATTAGAAGTATATAAAAATATTATAATTATAATATATCATGCAGTGTAAAATAAGATAATATAATGGCATTATAAAATACTATAATATAGTATACAAAATAATATTAGTACACCATATAATGTTATAATTTTGTAATTATTATAATTATATATAACAATATTATGATATTATATTATTAGATAATAATAACCATAATTTTAATAATATAATTATAAAATAATTATAAAATAACAGATTGCAATAATTTTATGTTATAATCATTATTATATTGGAATAATATTGTGCCATATTAAGTACTACAGAATTTATATACTTTGATATTATTTAATAATATATTATTATATCATAATATTATTAGAATAAAATATAATGATGATTTTAATAGGTTAAATACTTGAAAGTATAACCAACATCTTTCATTGTTTTTATTTTAAAATGATATTTGTAGTTTAGCTACCAAACAAATATTAAAGTCTAACAATATTTTAAAAATGTAGTTACCAAACCGCAAATAACTTTTTTCAAAAATTGTACTTTCAAATATTAAAGTCTAACTTTTTTCAATGAATTTGTCAAATGGGACCTAAAACCTTTTTTTGAAGAAAAAAGAAAAATAATAATAATAAAAGAGAAATGCGAATTGCTTGTTCCCTCCATTCTTCCTCAAAAGCTTCAATTTATTTATTCTCAAATTATAGGGTAAAGAGGAGAAAGGGAATGAATTTCTAATTTTTATCCCATCTTTCTAATTTATCTTTATAAATTGATTTGGATATCTTTTATGGTAAAGGCATATTTATGATTTTTTAGTCATAATTTTTTCCACCTTTCTTCTTTTTTTTTTTCTTTTTTTTTTTTATCAAAACAAGATGAATTTAAATTAGCCTCCTTTTTTTTTTTCTTTTTTCTAGATAAGAAAAAGATAACAATCCTTCATTTTCTTTCCTTCTACTTCTCTTCCTTCCTCACCTCTCATCCTTCCTTCATTTACTTAAAAAAATAAGTTATTTAACTATCTTCAATCATTCACCTTGTTTCAATATAAACAAATTAGAGTGATGATAATAAATTGCCCCAACTAAGTGTTTGTTTGAGCTACCAAAGCACTTTTAAAAAGTAAATTATGACCTCTAAGGTTGCATTTGGATGAAGGATTTCCACACGAGATTCATTTAGAGTGAAAAATATAAAATTTCAAAATCAAAATTATCTATTTGACTACTTTTAAGAAAAATGTCTAAAATTCTACAAAATGTTAACTAGGAATTTAGAGGATCCAAAATCTCATTTAGAAAACTACATCTATAAATATCATTTACAAAACGATATATTATTGTAATTACATTAGTTCATTACTATGATAGTATGGTATTAATTATTATTTTATCATGTAAAATAATAATTAAAATAATATTATGAAATTTCTTATATTTATAATAATATTATGTTACAATTATCATATGATTATCTGAGAGAATAAGCAGCAATGGTAGCACTTTAATTAAGGCTATAATTAGAGCTTGTATCTTGAAATGCAGCCACATTTGGCTGTATGTTTAAATGCAGTGAAAGGATCCTATAATGCAGCTCACATGTTTATATAAGATCTAGTTTGAGGTAACGAGAAAACTGCAAAAGAAAAGAAAAGAAGAAAAAAAAGCCTTGTTCACCCGAATGTCTAACCCCGGGTCAGTGTAGTGAAAAGTTTCTTTGTCATTTTATAAACTTCCAAGCTAAGACCCACCAATTAAACGAGCCCTATGTAAATCTATTTAAACCAAGTGCATTGTAAAGCCTGGCAAGGGGTGTTAATGGTGCTTGGATGAAGAAGAAAAACAAAAGCTAGGGCTGGTATCGGGCAAGCCAGGTCGGTAATGCCTAAAATTTTTTTCGGGCTTAATTTGCATCCGGCTAAGTCCAAAACTTTGGCTCAAAGGTATACCAAAGGCACCTAATTGTCAAACAGAGGAATAGCAGGAGATAACTGCTCCCAAGTGATCTCTTACAACAACACCAGCATCAGTAGAAGTAAGTGTTAACGCGGAAGCGTTAGCTTTTTTTTTTTTTTAAAAAAAAAAAAACAAACGCAAGAAGTTTTTAAAATCCCAAACGTTCAGCCATTTTTAAAAACCCAAACGTTCAATCATTTTTTTAAACCCAAACGTCCGATCATTTTTAAAAACCCAAATGACATTTTAAGAAAAAAAAGGGTCTATAAATAGAGCATCACCCTAGTCTTTCAAAAGTAAAGAAAAAAAAATGAAAGCAAAAATAACTCTGTATTTTTTTAATTTTAATTTTTTTTTGAAGATTGCGACGTCCTGTTGAGATCGTGCCACTAACGGACGTTGGAGTTTTGGCTTCCGGATTGTATTGGCTTCCGGATTGTACCTTGAAGGAGATCATGTGGTCCAATTTTTCTTTGCACGAGAAGGGAACCAAATCTCCTTTAGGCAGTGGTTTAATCCGTCCGCCTCCCAGGCCTCACTTTTAACTTATTTTTATTTTAAAATAATTTTTCTTTTCACTAAATATAATATGCCACACACCAAAAATATTATTTTTAAAATATATATATTTAATATATATATATATGAATACATATATATTCCTAGTTGGAGGAACACAGAAATCATTTTCTTTAACAATCTAAAGGATATTTGGTCTTGGATGTGGTATGATCTCTTGGTTTGGATGTGATCTGATCTTTTCGTGGGTTCAAAAGTTGTTATCTTTTTTGTTTTCATTTGCCTCTTGATCTGAATGAATAGTCCGCTTTTATTAGTGGAAGAAATGGAATCTTTATCTGATCCTATCGTGATTTAAATAGGAAAAGGAAAAATATTTTATGGTTGGCCTTTCGTGCTTCTTCTTTTGGTGTTTTGTTATTCATATTAAATAGTTTATGTTTTCTTTTTTATTTATATGTGTGTGCGTTCATCTATGAATCTCGTCCATATCTTCTTACGTTGGCGATGTTAATTACAGTGTATGATGTTATGATTGTTAGTTATGTCATGGATTTTTTGCTTCACAAAAATTTGTACTGTTTGTTGCAATCCTAAAAAATATTGTTATTAAGGTGACAATGATGGTTATTTCGCTAACACAAGGATGGCCTTATCTAAGGCTAGTTTGGTAGTTTTTTTTAGCTAATTTTAGAATGACAAAAGGAAAAGTTAAAATGTTTAATGCCATCAGTTGAGTCTCGTAATGATGTGACGTAGTAGTCTCAGTATTGTAGGGGTAATGGTGCACAACATGGATTATGGGTAGTGAAATAATATCATGAATTCACTGTTATGCAAGTCTATGATGTTCATTTGTAGATTATATTTTGTGGTAATCTTGGTTTACAATAGGGACATCAGTGTTTCATTTTTGAAGATTTAGGATGAATTGTAAGTGATGAAATTCAAAACGTTCTTTTTGAGTTTTTGATGAAAAGGGCTATCAACAACTTTGAATGGAACAAGTAATTCAATTATCTCTCTGCTTGCAATTTAGTTGCATTAGTTGTTTGTTCTTCTGTTTTAGTTCTTTTGTGAAGTAGCATGGTCAATTATTGTCATTCATGTGGCATAATTAGTCTTTCTTTGTTTAATGGACATTACTGACCATATCATTAGCCCATCCATTATTTGTAATTTGCATATAAAATGCTACAAGTGGCTTGAGTTGTTCTTTCCTAATTGTGCATGCATACTCAAGTAGTTATTATAGTTGCAGTCCTTCTAGTTGTTCAAGTAGTTAAGTTATTCAGAAATGTAAAAGTGGATATTTTAAAAATATAAGATCAAAACATAATTTGACAGATTTTTTAACCAAAAGCCTTTCGAAGGCTTTGGTATTAGAGACATCGAGGGGGATGGGGCTTAAGCCCATATATTAGTCACCAGAGTGGACCCCTACCGTCATGGTAACCCCATGGTTAAGGTTCAAAGGGAAACGATCTCTGAGGTGATATCTGGAAGCACCACTTTAGGAGTCTGTCTCCATCCCATCCCTATGGTGTGGTGCTTTATTGTGACAGTTAGGTTGAGCATAGCTCTTAATAGATCCAAGGCTATAAATTCAGTGAGGTACGATTTCATTACATGTACCCTTGGAGGATCTACCTTATTGAGCATAGCTCTTAATAGATCCAAGGCAGTAAATTCAGCAAGGTACGATTCCGTTGCACGTACCCTTGGAGGATTTACCTTAGTGAGAGTAGTCATGAGGCTGCGACTATGGGACTGGGCGAATCCCTAGTAACTCATGAAAATTAAGGCAAGCACATGGCCTAGATAGCGCTAACCCGCATTATGATTAGCTCATCTTCATACTGTATGTATTTCATACTAAATGCAAGTTCAAACCTAGAAGGTACTTGCACTAAGCACAATAAAATTTCAAAGTTTTAAAATTGCTTACTAAATTTAATAATTTGTTTATTGTTATTTTTTATTTTTTTGTGGGGGATTGTTAACACCGAAACGTTAGCTTTAAAAAAAACAAATGCCAGCCATTTTTAAAATCCAAACATCCGGCCGTTTTTAAAAACCCAAATGTCCGGCCATTTTTAAAAACCAAACGTCTGACCATTTTTAAAACACAAACGTTCGACCGTTTTTAAAAACCCAAATGCCATTATAAGGAAAAAAGGGTCTATAAATAGGGCATCACCCCAGTCTTTCAAAGGAAAAGGAAAAAAATTGAAAGTAACAACAACTCTGTATTTTTTAATTTTAATTTTTTTTGAAGATTGCTGATCGGCGTCCTGTTGAGATCGTATCGTGCCACCAACGGACGTTGGAGTTTTAGCTTTTGGGTTGTACCTTGGAGGAGAGCATGCGGTCCAATTTTTCTTTGCACGAGAAGAAACCAAATCTCCTTTAGGGCAGTGGTTTAATCCGTCTCCGAGGCTTGACTCTTTAACTTGTTTTCATTTTGAAATAATTTTTTTTTTCACTGAATATAATTTGCCACACACCACAAATATTATTTTCTAAAATATATATATATATATATATATATATATATACATATATATTCCTAGTTAGAGGAACACAGAAATCATTTTCTTTAACAATCTAAAAAAGATTTGGTCTTGGATTTGATCTGATCTCTTGGTTTGGATGCGATATGATCTCTTCGTAGGTTCAAAAGCTGTTATCTTTTTTGTTTTCATTTGCCTCTTGATCTGAATGAATAGTCCACTTTTATTAGTGGAAGAAACAAAATCTTTATTAGATCCTACCATGATTTAAATAGGAAAAGAAAAAATATTTTATAGTTGGCCTTTCGGTGCTCTTCTTTTGGTGTTTTGTTATTCATATTAAAAAGTTTATATTTTTTTTATTTATGTATGTGTGCGTTCATCTATGAATCTTATCCATATCTTCTCATGTTGGCGATGTCAATTACTATGATGTTATGATTGTTAGTTATGTCATGGGATTATTTTTTGCTTCATAAAAATTTGTACTATTTGTTGCAATCCTAAAAAATGTTGTTATTAAGGTGACAATGATGGTTATTTCGCTAAGACAAGGATGGCCTTATCTAAGCCTAGTTTGGTAGTTTCTTTTAGCTAATTTTAGAATGACAAAAGAAAAAGTTAAATGTTTAATGCCATCAGTTGAGTCTCCTGATGATGTGACGTAGTAGTCTCAGTATTGTGGGGGTAATGGTGCACAACATGAATTATGGGTAGTGAAGTCTCAGTATTGTAGGGGTAATGGTACACAACATGGATTATGAGTAGTGAAACAATATCATGAATTACTGCTATGCAAGTCTTATGATGTTCATTTGTAGATTATATTTTGTGGTAATCTTGTTTACAATGGCGACATCAGTGTTTCATTTTGAAGATTTAGGATGAATTGTAAGTGATGAAATTCAAAATTCTTTCTGAGTTTTTGATGAAAAGGGCTATCAACAACTTTGAATGGAACAAGTAATTCAATTATCCCTCTGCTTGCAATTTAGTTGCATTAGTTGTTTGTTCTTCTGTTTTAGTTCTTTTGTGAAGTAGCATGGTCAATTATTGTCATTCATGTGGCATAATTAGTCTTTCTCTATTTAATGGACATTACTGACCATATCATTAGCCCATCCATTATTTGTAATTTGCATATAAAATGCTACAAGTGGCTTGAGTTGTTCTTTCCTAATTGTGCATGCATGCTCAAGTAGTTATTACAGTTGCAGTCCTTCTAGCTGTTCCAGTAGTTAAGTTATTCAGAAATGTAAAAGTGGATATTTTAAAAATATAAGATCAAAAATAATTTGACAGATTTTTTAACCAAAGGCCTTTCGAAGGTTGAGGTATTTGAGACATCGAGGGGGTTGGGGCTTAAGCCCATATATTAGTCACCAGAGTGGACCCCTACCGTCATGGTAACCTCAAGGTTAAGGTTCAAAGGGAAACGATATCTGAGGTGATATCTGGAAGCACCACTTTAGGAGTCTATCTCCATCCCATCCCTGGTGCTTTAGTGTGACGGTTAGGTTGAGCATAGCTCTTAATAGATCCAAGGCTGTAAATTCAGTGAGGTACGATTCGTTACATGTACCCTTGGAGGATCTACCTTATTGAGCATAGCTCTTAATAGATCCAAGGCTGTAAATTCAGCAAGGTACGATTCCGTTGCACGTACCCTTGAAGGATTTACCTTAGTAACAGTAGTCGTGAGGCTGCGAGTATAGGACTGAGGCGAATCCTTAGTAACTCTCATGAAAATCAAGGCAAGTGCATGGCCTAAATAGCACTAACCCGCATTATGATCAACTCATCTTATACTGTGTATTTTATACACTACAAGAAAATACTGAAATAGAGACGCAAATTTAGCGATGCATCTTTGCATCGCTAAATTGCGACGCCTTAGCAACAACAAAAAATAGTGACACATTTAGCAACCCCAGAAACCTGCGTCGCTATTTAGCAACTCAATAGAGACGCAAAAACTAAAAAAATAAAAAAATTGTTTATTTAGCGATGCAACAGTTGCATCGCTAAATAGCGATGCGTAGCTCAAAAAATTAAAAAATATTAAATTTTAACTTAGCGACGCAAATAGTGCGTCGCTATTTTAAGAAAAATTAATTTTTATAAAACAAAATTATGAAATAAAAATATTGCGATGCACTTCATTGCGTCGTAATTTTTTTTTAAATAATTATGTTAAATAGCGACGCATTAGCGACGCAATAAAATTAAAAAAAAATAATTTTTAATTTTGTGACGCAAGATTGCGTCGTAATTTTTTTTAAAAAATAAAACATTGCGACGCAACTAGATGCGTCGCAATTTTTTTTAAAAAATTAATTATATTAAATAGCAACGCATTAGCGACGCAATAAACCAGAAAATAAAAAAATTAATTTTTTATTTAGAGACGCAAATAATGCGTCGCAATTTTTTTAAAAAAATTAAATTTTATAAAATATAATTAAAAGATAAAAAAATAAAAATAAAATATTGCGACGCAATGAAATGCATTGCAATTATTTTTAAAAAATTAATTTTGTTACATGCATCGGATCGATCATCGCCGATCGGGATCATGGCTTGGATCGATCGCAACCGTCGGATCGTCGCCGATCGGATTGATCGCAACGGTCCGAGATCGATCATCGCCGATCGGGATCATGGCTTGGATCGATCGCAACCGTCGGATCATTGCCGATCGGATTGATCGCAACGGTTCGAGATCGATCATCGCCGATTGGGATCATAGCTTGGATCAATCGCAACCGTCGGATCGTCGCCGATCAAATTGATCGCAACGGTTCGAGATCGATCATCACCAATCGGGATCATGGCTTGGATCGATCGCAACCATCGGATCGTCGCCGATCGGATTGATCGCAACGGTCCGAGATCGATCATCGCCGATCTAGATCATGGCTTGGATCGATTCAACCATTGGATGTCGCCGATCGGATTGATCGCAACGGTCCGAGATCGATCATCGCCGATCGGGATCATGGCTTGGATCGATCGCAACCGTCGGATCATCGCCGATCGGATTGATCGCAACGGTTCGAGATCGATCATCGCCGATCGGGATCATGGCTTGGATCGATCGCAACCGTCGGATCATCACCGATCGGATTGATAGCAACGGTCCAAGATCGATTATCACCGATCGGGATCATAGCTTGGATCGATCGCAACCGTTGGATCATCGCCGATCGGATTGATCACAACGGTCCGATATCGATCATCGCCGATCAGGATCATGGCTTGGATCGATCACAACCATTGGATCGTCGCCGATCGGATTGATCGCAATGGTCCGAGATCGATCATCGCCGATCGGGATCATGGCTTGGATCGATCGCAACCGTCGGATTGTCGCCGATCGGATTGATCGCAATGGTCCAAGATTGATCATCGCCGATCGGGATCATGGCTTGGATCGATCGCAATCGTCGGATCGTCGCCGATCAGATTGATCGCAACGGTCCAAGATCGATCATCGCCGATCGGGATCATGGCTTGGATCGATCGCAACCGTCGGATCATCGCCGATTTTATTGATCGCAATGGTCCGAGATCGATCATCGCCGATCGGGATCATGGCTTGGATCGATCGCAACCATTGGATCATCGCCGATCGGATTGATCGCAATGGTCCGAGATCGATCATCACCGATCGGGATCATGGCTTGGATCGATCGCAACCATCGGATCATCGCCGATTGAATTGATCGCAATGGTTCGAGATCGATCATCGCCGATCGGGATCATGGCTTGGATCGATTGCAACCATCAGATCATCACCGATCGGATTGATTGCAATGGTCCGAGATCGATCATCGCTGATCGGGATCATGGCTTGGATCGATCGCAACCATCAGATTGTCGCCGATCGAATTGATCGCAACTGTCCGAGATCGATCATCGCCGATCGGGATCATGGCTTGGATCGATCACAACTGTCGGATTGTCACCGATTGGATTGATCGCAACGGTCCGTGATCGATCATCGCCGATCAGGATCATGGCTTGGATCGATCGCAACTGTCGGATCGTTACCGATCAGATTGATCGCAACGGTCCGAGATTGATCATCGTCGATCGGGATCATGGCTTGGATCGATCGCAACCATCGGATCGTCGCTGATCGGATTGATCACAATGGTCCAAGATCGATCATCGCCGATCGGGATCATGGCTTGGATCGATCGCAACCGTAGATCGTCACCGATCGGATTGATCGCAACAGTCCGAGATCGATCATCGCCGATCGGATCATGGCTTGGATCAATCGCAACTGTGGATCGTCGCCGATCGGATTGATAGCAACGGTCCGAGATCGATCATCACCGATCGGGATCATGGCTTGGATCGATCGCAACCATCGGATCGTCGCCGATCGGATTGATCGCAACGGTCCGAAATCGATCATCACCGATTGGGATCATGGCTTGGATTGATCGCAACCGTCGCAATTTTTTTAAAAAAATAAATTTTATAAAAAAATAAAAATAAAACATTGCGATGCAAACAAGTGCATCGCAATTATTTTCAGAAAAATTAATTTTTATAAAATATAATTATCAAATAAAAATATTGCGATGCAACTCATTGCGTCGTAATTTTTTTTAAAAAATTAATTATGTTAAATAGCGATGCAATAAACCAAAAAATAAAAAAAAATTAATTTTTAATTTAGCGATGCATCACATTTTTTTAAAAAAATAAATTTTATAAAAAAATTAAAAATAAAACATTGCAATGCAACCAGTTGCATCGCAATTCTTTTCAAAAAAATTAATTTTTATAAAATATAATTATCAAATAAAAATATTACGACGCATTAGCGACGCAATTATTTGCATCGCTAATTTTCTAGAAAAAATTTTTTTGTCAGAATTAGCGACGGATTAACGATGCATAATTGTGTCACTAATCCATATTATATTAAAAAAATAGCGAGGGATTAGCGACAAAATTGCGTCGCTAATCCCTAATATAAAACCCGAGTGCGCCCGGCCCCCCCGGCCTCTTCTTCTTCCTCTTCTTGCCCTAACCTGCCGTCCCCTCCTTCGGTTCCCCCCGCCCCCTCCCCGGTGCTAGGAACCCACCGGCAGTGCCCCCCCCCCCCCCCCGCGGCGTCCCTGATTTAGCGAGGTAAGCCCCCCTCCCCGCCCTCCCGTTTTGGCCACGGTCGGCGGTGGCCTGGCCATAGTGGCCAGGCCACATTTTTTTTAAAAAAAAGTATCGAGGTGGGGTTTTTCCCCACACTGAGGCCACGGCCATGGCCGTGGCGGTGGCCTGGCCATGGTGGCCAGGTTATAGTTTTTTTTTAAAAAAAGGGGTCGTGGTGGGGTTTTTCCCCCACCCCTGCCGTCTCCGGCCGGCCTCAGGCCACGGCTGTGGCCATGGTCGGCGGTGGCCTGGCCACGATGGCCATGCCACCATTTTTTTTTAAAAAAAAGGTGTCGGGGTTGGGTTTTTCCCCCACCCTGAGGCCATGGCCCATGGCCACGGCCGTGGCCATGGCCATCGTCTCCGGCCACAGCCAGCCATGGCCAGCGGTGGCCTGGCCACGGTGGCCAGGCCACTATTTTTTTTTAAAAAAAAGGGGCCGGGTGGGGTTTTTCCCCCACCCCCGCTGTCTCCGGTCACGATCGCGGCCGTGACCGTGGTCTCAGGCCACGGCCGCGGGCCACCATTTTTTTATAAAAAAAGGGGTCGGGTGGGGTTTTTCCCCCCACCCCTGAGGCCACGACCATGGCCGTGGCCGTCGTCTGGCCACGGTGGCCAGGCCACCATTTTTTTTAAAAAAAGGGGCCGGGATGGGGTTTTTCCCCCACCCCTGTCGTCTCCGGCCACGACCGTGGCCGTGACCGTGGTCTCAGGGGGTTGGTTTTTTTTCATTCATTATAATTTTTTTATATATTTAGATTTATAAATATCTTGGGTTATCGAATATGTTTATTTCTTAAATTATTGTTCATGATATATTATTATTAGAATGCTTATCATGCAATTTATATGGTTTTGATAGTTTAGATGATTAAATTTTTAATGAAATTATATTTCTTTATTACCTGTTATATTTTGGCTTAGCAAATTTTAAATATTTAGTTTTTAAATATTGTCATAATCATTTTCTTAGAAAATTAGAAAAAAATTTAAATATTCATGTTCTTCAATTGAAAGAAATTTGATATAGCAAACCATAATTTGATATAATTCCTCAAATTTTAAACCAACCAATTAAAATAAATTCGATATCATGAAGGAAAAATGATATAGCTCATTTAGAACTAAATTTAATGCAGGAATATTAAATTTGATATAGTGAACTCAATTCAAGCACTGAAAGAATATAACTCCTCCTACTAAAAAGAATTTGAGATAAGAGCATAGCTTTTATGTGATTTGAGTTATTAGATTGAATCGGATTTAGTTTAGGCCAGGTTGAATCATTTTTACTTATCTAAAGTAAATCCATATGACATACATTCTATATCAAGTTCGTTCTTTGATTTTTATATATTTCTCACAGCACTATAACTTTTAGACCCGTTTGAGACTTTGTAAGATTTAGTCTTGCAAATTCTCAAATTGTCCTAGTGGACAATTTGAGATTATTTTTTGCGATATGTTTGTCTGCTATTCGTCATCGTTAGTTGAGCTTGCAGTTTGTATATCCTCATACGTTCTTCTAGTGTGGCATATAAGCCACACATTTAGGAGAACATAAGGGGAATTGCTGCCGAAATTTTAACGTAAACGATGATAATTTCTAGCAGAATAACATATTGCATAAAATAATCTTGAATGGGATAGGCCTTACCTAAGTCCTAGTGGAGTGAAAGTAGAATTCATTTAGGACACTTGCTTACTTATGAAGTCTAATGATTGAACGGACCCGGCCTCGGTCCTAGATAGCATGTCAAGGATCGTATCCATGGCCCGGCCTTGATTTATTGGTATAATTAAAGAGGCACAATATTTGTTATTTACCTTAGATGTGTAAAAGAATTAATCTATTGCTATAATGACTAATGCAAAATTAAATTGTTGTCTCCTTTAATGGTTTACCAGGAATTGTATAAGTCGGTCAAAAATGAGCGGGGCTCGCTCGTGGATGTATGTAAGGTTAAAAGATGGGTTGCTTAATCCAGATTTTCTGAATGGATTGGAAGAATTTATTGTATTTGCATATAGTCAACCCGAATGGATGGATGGGTCTAGGATCAGGTGCCCCTGCAACTTACGCAAGTGTCAGAATAAAGCCTATAGAGATGTTGAAACTGTGAAGGTGCACTTGTGTAAAAAGGGTTTGTTCCTGGTACGATGTTTGGAACTGTCATGGTGAAACTGAGGAAATGTTTGCAGCTATCACTAGCCAAGAAGTGTCAAATCCATTGATGAACCATTTGTGAATTTAAACACATACGAAGAAATGGTGATGAATGCATCGGGTAACGAATTCAATCAGAATACATTTATGGAAGAACCAAATCCAGATGCACAACAATTTTATGATATGTTGTGTTCTACAAATCAAGAATTGTATCTTGGTTGTGAGAGTCATTCCCAATTGTCTATGGCTGCTCGGTTGTTGAATATTAAGGCGGAACATCGATTATCAGAAAAGGCATTCAATGTTGTAGCTGGGTTAATGAAGGAAGTTTTGCCAAATCATAATGTTGTAGCAGATAGTTTCTACTCAACGAAGAAGTTATTGCGTGGCCTTGGGCTCCCAGTTAATAAGATCGATTGTTGCTTGAACAATTGTATGATATATTGGGGTGAAGACTCAGAGCTGAGATGGTGTAAGATTTGCGGGCAATCGAGGTACAAAAATGGCAAAGGGGGAGCTAGTACAAGTAGGAGGAAAAGTATGCCTTACAAGAGGATGCATTACTTCCCTCTTACTCCACGCCTTCAGAGATTATACAGATCTGAGGCTACAGCTGCTGATATGAGATGGCATGCCGAATATGAATCTAAAGAAGATGAAATGCGACATCCATCAGATTCAAAGCTTGGAAGCATTTCAATGAAAATCATCCTGATTTCGTAGAAGAAATAAGGAATGTGAGATTAGGTCTTTGTACCGATGGCTTCCAACCGTTTCTTCAAGCGGGGCAACAATATTCATGTTGGCATGTAATACTGACTGTATATAATCTTCCACCGTGGAAGTGCATGAAAGATACTGCAATGTTTTTGACAGTTTTGGTTCCAAGACCATCAAATCCAAAAGAGAAGATTGATGTCTTCTTACAACCGCTGGTAGCCAAATTGAAAATGTTGTGGGAAACATGAGTCATAGCCTACGACATTTCTATGAAACAAAATTTCATCATGAGAGCTGCTTTGATGTGGACAATCAGTGACTTTCCGGCATATGCAATGTTGTCTGGTTGGAGCACTTCTGGGCATCTGGCATGCCCTCATTGCATGTATGATTCAGATGCATTTACATTGTAGAAGAGTGGTAAGCAGTCATGGTTTGATAATCATAGAAAGTTCTTGCCTTCGAATCATCCTTATAGGCAGAACTTGATCGCCTTCCAGAAGAACAAAGCAGTCACAAAATTCGCTGAACCGGTTAGGTCTGGCACAGATATATTTGATACTATAGAGAATTTGGGGTTGAGGTATGCTTGGGAACCAGATGCAGATAGAATAAATAGCCGTATATGTAAAGAACATAACTGAAGAAGCGGAGCATTTTTTGGGATTTGCCGTCGGTCCCCGCCTTAACAGTCCCTGCTCAGGTGTCATTGCTTTAAAGCTAGGGTGTCGTCAGATAAGAGCTAGGATATCATAATAGCCTAAATCGGAGATATCATCGGTCCTCGCCTTAACAGTCCCCGCTCGGGTGTCATCGCATTGAAGCTAGGGTATTGTCAGATGAGAGATGGAATGTCGTAATAGCCTAAATCGGGGATGTCGTCGGTTCTCGCCTTAACAGTCCTCGTTTGGGTGTCATCGCTTTGAAGCTAGGGTATCATCAGATGAGAGCTGGGATGTCATAACAGCATAATCAGAGATGTTGTCGGTCCCTGCCTTAATAGTCCCCGCTCGGGTGTCGTCGCTTTAAAGCTAGGGTATCATCAGATGAGAGCGGGAGTGTCGTAACAGCCTAAATCGAGGATGTCATCGATTCTTGCCTTAATAGTCCCCGCTCGGGTGTCGTCATTTTAAAGCTAGGATGTCGTCAGATGAGAGCTAGAGTGTCATAACAGCCTAAATCGAGGATATCGTCGGTCCCCGCCTTAACAGTCCCCGCTTCGGTGTCGTCGTTTTAAAGCTAAGGTATCATCAGATGAGAGCTGAGGTGTCGTAATAGCCTAAATCGGGGATGTCGTTGGTCCTCACCTTAACAGTCCCCGCTTGCGTGTCGTCGCTTTAAAGCTAGGGTGTCATCAGATGAGAGCTGGGGTATTGTAACAGCCTAAATCGGGTATGTTGTCGGTCCCCGCCTTAACAGTCCCCACTCGGGTGTCGTCACATTGAAACTAGGGTGTCGTCAGATGAGAGCTGGGGTCTTGTAACAGCCTAAATCGGGGATATTATCGGTCCCCATCTTAACAGTCCCCATTTGGGTGTCATTGTATTGAAGCTAGGGTATCGTCAGATGAGAGCTGTGGTATCATAAAAGCCTAAGTCGAGGATGTTGTTGGTCCGCCTTAACAGTCCCCACTCGGGTGTTGTCATTTTAAAGCTAGGGTGTTGTCAGATGAGAGCTGGGGTGTCGTAACAGTGCAAGCGTATTCGTAAATAGCAAAGCAAGAGTCTCTACTTGGCTAACGAGATGAGCACTTCATTTGTCTGAAAAAGACACCCTAGTTACAAAGCAACGACACTAGTGCTTAAAACAAACTTTGTCGATGAGACTAAGACACCCTAGTTACAAAGCACTTCATTTGCGACTAAGACATCCTAGTTACAAAGTTACGACACCCGTGTTTTATATATTCTCCTATGTTAGTTGATTGAATACATAAGCATCAAACTCGTCCATCAAAGTTTTGAAAGATGGTACAATTCTTTCCATATCCTCTTCGGTGTTAATTGACTGTATACAAGTCTGCCTGTTGCTTGAACCAGCTTTTATTTCATTTTACGTTGGGGGAGCATCAACGGATGCCTTGGCCATACTTTTCCTTGATCTTTTTAACTTCTTCTCGAGTCCACTCTTTAATATGTTCTCTGTTGGGCGACCTTTCATCCTAATTTGCTCAGGATCTTAAATTACAAGTTGTGCACTTGCCTTAGCTATGCAGTTAGCATCCACGACAATTTTGAATATTGGTGTTAGACCATTCATCACTAAATTAAATGTATCTACAGACATGGAGGCTATCTCTGCGAGCTTCATCATCCGATGACTCATCAAACTATACTACAATCAATAACATAATTTTATCGAAAACATATATTAAGACATTTCAAATAAAAAATGTCACTGCGTACCGTGATTTTTGTGTGCTTTTATTACAACATTCAGTATTGTAGTCAAAATCGTCGAATTGGTATTTTATGTCCTTGCACCATCTCTTCAAGAAGTACTTATCTGGTAAACGAAATACATCACTTTGATGAAGAACCAACAAGGCATGCCTACACAGGTAACCCTTGAAATGAAAGGATCGACACTAGCATTGGACATCCTCAATATTTTGTCGTATGACACGACATAATCTTTTATCATTTTCTTGCCGATTCCATCGACTTCAATCCTTTCATATGACTTTACAGAATATACACAGCAATTATCAGCTTCCTTGATCAATTTAGTATTTGATACAACCATTTCAAGAATCTCATTCTAAATTTTTTTAAAAATGCGCCTTATATACCTTTCTGCAGCTTGCCTCTCAAAATGTGAGGATGTCTTTAAGAAAGCAATCGTTTGCAATATCCTATTATCTTCCTTATTTTTGGTCTCGTACCTTTTCTCCAAGGCATCTTCGTACTTGTTTATGAACTCCGTGAGTGTAGTCTTTGAATTTATAAACCCATCGAAAAAGTGATTGATGCCCTTACTCCTTTGTGAAGATGATATCCATGTACATAATTATGCCAAAAAAAGAAGCATTGAACATGAACATGAACCAAACACAATCTCCTACAAACCTGCGAAGAATGTATCCTTAAGGTAAACTGGGACCCATTTATTCTGACATTCGTAAAGGATATTGAACCAATCTATAGCCTTACATTCTTTATATTTCTCTATAAGATGTGCCCACCTTTCCTCAAATGACTGTATGGTCAATGAATCATATATCGCCTCATCGAAATCAACCATAAAATGTGGCCAATCTTTTAGGTATCATCTTCAATATATGCCAAAGACAATATCGATATCGTGTGTTAGGAAAAACCTCCCTAGCAGCAGCCTCGATTGCCTTATCTTGGTCAGTTATTATGGCAATAGGTGCTTGACCACCATTTACATCCAGCCATGACTAAAAAACCCATTTATATGTCTCAGTCCTCTCATCATACAATAATGCGCAACCAAGCAAGGTGGACTATCCATGATGGTTGACCCCGATGAATGGACAAAAAGGCATTTGATATCTATTTGTCAAGTAGGTTGAGTCAAAGCTTAGAACATCACCGAAGTATGTGCATACCAATCTTGACCTTGAATGAATCCAGAAGATAGACCTGAGATGACCATTATCATTAAGGTCTAAGGTATAGAAGAAATTGGGATTTCCGACTTGCATTTCGGTGAAATGGATTACCATCGACTGAGCATCTCCTTCTTTCAGCTTAGACTGACGTTCGTGACAAATGAAATTACGAGCATCCTTCTCTATGAAATCCAATTGTCTTCTGCCCCCTTTTCTCCTTGCTATGGCAGAATATATCTGAGTTGTGGGCATATTCACGGCATATAAATTGCTGATCTCTACATTCTCTGGTGTGCTGATCCTTCTATGGGACCATAGATAACTAGTTGATGTTATGGACATCCGATGGTTATGTTCTAAAGAAACCTCAACCAATATCCACTTACCACTTGTAGCATTCAGTCTTGCTTTTATGGATGCCATACAATCAATTTTACCAGTATCCCTATGATTCATACTCTTCTATGTTTTTCTAGATTTTTCTTGCCTCCAACACGCCAGGTGCTTGAAGCAAAGTTGTTTGTTGTTGTTGGCCTTGCTACACACTGTTGTGATTCCAAAACCAACTCTTTTTATGTATCCATTGTAGAAAGTATATACATCATCTGTTGAATTAAATTCCATTCCAGTTTGAGAAATAACAGTATTATCCCCTGCATTTGGAGCGATGGGTGAAGGTGCACGGCCAGGAGTGTGTTCGATTTCTTTCTGATATATAATTTCAGCATTGTATGTGGAAATATAGGCACATAATCATGAACAATGATATCCATAGATTTAGCTATCAATATATCCTGACAAAGCATTAGGACACCAAGGTTAAAGAAATACGACACCTCAGTTGAAGAAATACGACAACACAATTACGTTCGAACCCTAGATACCAGGAATACATGCCATCTATGATCTGCATAATGGCTTCCTGTTCGACTTCCTAGTCAAAAACTATGACACCCATTAACAGTTAAAGACATGAATTTACGACAGCCGAATTCAGAAGTCACGACACCCCAGTTTACAAAAAATGACATCATAGATGTAAAATGATGACACCCATTCATAAGATATTGAGGCAGGGCCTAACGATACCCCATGAAACAACTTACGATACCCCAGATAAAAATTGACACCCTTTAGTAGTTAAAGACATTACTAAAACTTACGATACCCCAGAAAGCAACTTACGATACCACTGATTAAAACAACGACACCCGTTAATAGTTAAAGACATCACTGAGAATTACGATAGCCCAAAAAATACCTTACGTCACCTCAGAAAGACTGTTACGACACCCCAGTTCTCATATTACGACACCCAAAATGAAACTGAATGCTGTAATATAACGACACCCTAGAAAACAACCTACAACACCCGAGCTATCAAATGATGACACCCTAGCTCCAAATGATAACTATAGAACTTATGACACCTCAGAAATAATCTGACGACACCCTAGATAGAAACTACGATACCTTTTAGCAGTTAAAGACATGATTGAAACTCACGACACCCCAGAAAGCAACTTATGATACCACTGATTAAAACTACGATACCCGTTAATAGTTAAAGACATCACTGAGAATTACGACACCCTAGAAAACACCTTACGACACCCCAGAAAGATTGTTATGACACTCCAGTTCTCATATTACGACACCCAAAATGAAACTGAATGCTGTAACATGACGACACCCTAGAAAACAACCTACGACACTCGAGCTGTCAAATGACGACACCCTAGCTCCAAATGATAACTATAGAACTTACGACACCTCAGAAATAATCTGACGATACCCTAGCCTTACGACACCCAAGGAAACATTATGACACTGTAGTTACAAACTTTTGACACCCCAGTTCTTATATAACGATACCCTAGATGTAACTTTTAAGCCATGAACTGACGAGACACCAGCTCTCATATTACGACACCTCGGTTCACATATTACGACACCCTAGCTGAAACTGTTCAGGCATGAACTAACGATTCCTTGCAGGAAATAACTTACGACACCCTAGATAAAAACTACGACACCTTTTAGCAGTTAAAGACATGACTAAAACTCACGACACCCCAGAAAGCAACTAATGACACCCTTTATTAAAACTATGACACCCATGAAACAACTTATGACACCCCAGAAAGCAACTAACGATACCCCTGATTAAAACTATGACACCCATTAACAGTTAAAGACATCACTGAGAATTATGACACCTCAGAAAACAACTTATGACACCCCAGAAAATACCTTACGATGCCCTAGAAAGACTGTTACGATACCCCAGTTTTCATATTACGACACCCAAAATGAAATTGAATGCTGTAATATGACGACACACCAAAAAATAATCTACGACACCCGAGCTGTCAAATGATAACTATAGAACTTACGATACCTCAAAAATAATCTGACGATACCCTAGCCTTATGATACCCAAGGAATCATTATGACACTGTAGTTACAAACCTTCGACACCCCAGTTCTTATATAACGACAGCCTAAATGTAACTGTTAAGCCACAAACTAATGAGACACTAGCTCTCATATTACGACACCCTGGTTCACATATTACGACACCCTAGCTAAAACTATTCAGGCAGGAACTAACGACACCCCATGAAACAACTTCTGACACCCCAGATAAAAACTACGACACCCTTTAGTAGTTAAAGACATGACTGAAACTTACGACACTCTAGAAAAGAACTTACGACACCCCAGAAAGACTGTTATGACACCCCAGTTCTCATATTACGACACCCGAAATGAAACTGAATGCTGTAACATGATGACACCCCAGAAAACAACCTACGATACCCGAGCTGTTAAATGACGACACCCTAGCTTGAAATGATAACTATAGAACTTACGACACCTCAAAAATAATCTGACGACACCCTAGCCTTACGACACCCAAGGAAACATTACGACACTGCAGTTACAAACCTTTGATACCCTAGTTCTTATATAATGACACCCTAGATGTAACCGTTAAGCCACGAACTGATGACACACTAGCTCTCATATTACGAGACCCCATTCTTATATTGCGACACCCTAGCTGAAACTGAATGCAGAAACTTATGATACCTGAGTTGTAGAATGACGACACTAGAGCTATATGGACAAAAATTATGGAAAATATAGGCTGAAACACTTTGATGACACCCAGTTCATAAGGTATAACATCTTAGTTAAAAGAGTATGACATTCGTGCAGAAAAATACTAAACTCAAGGTATTGACATTCACTAGAGGACTGAGTTATGACTCCCAGAATGTCATAACTGTTTTGGTCTAAGGATGTTACTTGAGCATTAAATGGTTTCCTAATGCATTAACTTCCTCTAACGATAAAAATAGTTGGTGTAATAAAGGAACTATAAAAAGATGTGGGAATAAGGACTTTTTATTTCATGCTGCGGATGACATTTTCTCTAGAAGTTTATGAAAAAGTCTTCAGTAGCTAGGTATTCCAGCCTCGAAGTTGAAATATTTTCTTTTGACCAAAAATCAAAACAGGAGGAATCCTTAGACCGAACTCTTAGAGCGAGGGCTTAGAATCTTGCTCAAACCTTGGATTGATTCCTTACACCCGAAAGCCAGAGCGAGGGGAAAGAATGTTTTAGAATCGAAAGAGTTTTTCTTGCATTAGATATAATCCAAGAAAAAATGGTGGTAGAAGTAGGTTGGAGGGGAAAAGCATTTTCGTCTGTAGACTATTTTTAAAATAAAGGAGAAGCACTTTTAATGGATGTCATGATCAAAACGTAACATCGTATCAGAGCAATCATGTCCCGCATCATTAGGTCACGTAGGATTCATGTAGACCAATAAGAAGAGACAGTGAAGTCCATGTAGAACTTGCTGCACCGGAGGCGGTAGACAAAGACTTTTCCATCCAATAAACAAATGCCTTTCCCTTTGCACCACAGTTAACGGTCTCCCCTCTCCCTCCCTCTTATTCCTTCCCACCTTCCACTCTACTACTCTCCTGCCCAAGTCCATCTCCCTCTCCCCTTCTCCTCTCTCTACTCATCCTTCTTGCTTCATTTCTTCTTCTCCTTCTTCTTCTTCTTCTAATCACGTGAGAAGTCGCCGCCGGCACCGCCACTTGCTGCTGCCCCTCCGTGTTGCGGCGCCCTCTTCTCCCACCGCCCCTAGCCCAACCTCCGACGAGGAAGCTCTAGGAATCGAGGAGACGTCCTCCTCCTCCTCCTCGTCGCCCTCTTCACCAGAGGAGTCGTTCTTGTGGAGAGACCACTGGTACCTCGTCTCCCTCGTCGAGGACCTCGACCCCTACTTCCCCACCCCTTTCCAGCTCCTCAACTGCGACCTCATTCTTTGGAAGGACACCCGCTCAGGTGATTGGGTTGCGTTCGATGATCGCTGCCCCCACCGCCTCGCCCCCCTCTCTGTACTCTCCTTAGCCCTTTCTTTTCCCTCGATTTCGTTCACTACGTTGGAGAAGGTTGAGATTTTTCTGCTATCTATGATATGAATTTGGGCTTTTGTTGTAATTGAACAGGAGGGAAGGATAGATGAAGATGGCTGCTTGTAGTTTTTTTGGGTTACGTTTTCTGATTGGTTTTTTTGGGTTAGGTTGCCGAAAGACTTTGATGATCCCAGTTTTTTGACGGTGACGATTCAACGGGACCTGTTCTATGGATATGATACGTTGATGGAGAACGTCTCCGATCCCTCTCATATTGATTTTGCTCATCACAAGGTATATGTTTCATATACTTTTAGAATGGGTTTTCTATTAGATTTTAATGCAGTTTTACACTCCTACTTGTTGATTTTGTTCTGATTGGGTGCTAAATTTTATCTCATATTTAGTTTTACACTCCTATGTTGGGTGTGGCAGATGGTGGCTACCTAGATGATAAACTAAGGCTAGAGTTATACTCTATCCTTAAGATAATTTCGTCCGTAATGATGCTTATGGTCAGTATGACGATTGTTTCCCAGGATACAACAGTCTTCTTTTTGATAAAAGCAGCACTACAATTCATCAAAAAATTCAAACCAAGAATGCTACTCTCTTTTTAATGCACTATTGCTATACTACCCTTAGGAAAGTATGCAAATGACTAAGAGAGGAGAAGGCTAGAATTGATTCAGATTGAACTCAATTCAGAATGAATGGATTGAATGAAAATACTTGGTTTAGGGTCCTATTTATAGGTTTTAAGGTGCCCTTTGAAAGCAACCCTACGAATTTAATTTAATTTCTCAAAGGATGTGAGGGTTAAGGGCTTATCACCCTTGATATGCCCATTAAACATCGTGATCTTCAGATTAGGCGATCAAATAAGCTTTTTCATGATCTGAAAGGTAGTTTCTCTGATCAGATAAGGCAATTCCACGATCGGATAAATCATAACGCGGCTATGATACATTTTTCCATGATCTTTTATCACAACGGCTTGATCGGAGCGATGCCTTATCTCCAACCGTATGATTGGATGGATGCCTTATCACCAACCGTTGATCGATCGGAGGAGCGCCTTATCACTAATGTCCTATTGACTGATCAACCGATGGGTATGAGCCGTTGGATCGCGATCGCGATCATGATTTGATCACTGCATCTCGACCCTTCATCCGATCGATCAATGATCAATTGATCTCAGCCCCTTATCTTGATCCAATCAGTCTCCATCATCAGATCCTCATGATCTAGAAAAAAATTAAAGCCCCTCAATCTCCTCATGTGCGAAGTGCAAAGTGTGCCTACAAAGTGCCCATTATGCCCTTCGCACATGCCCGTGCGCGGGGGTGATGCTATGCATCACCTTCAAGCTCTCTTTATGGTGAGCCTAAGAAACTTAAGCTTCAAGAAGTGGTTTCCATATAAGTGAACCTTTCTTTTTTTTTTTTAATGTGGGACAAAATATCCCCATAATTTCTTATTCACACACTAAAGGGAGGTGATGGGCTTTCAAGGCCCAATAGGGTATTCAGGCCTATTAGCCTATTTATGCCTTATTAGCCTATTTACCCAACAATCCCCCACATGAATGGAAATTGGACTTAGATCAAAGATCAGCAAAGGTAAACCCCCATATAAAAGGATTTTAATGCAAATAAATATGCATACACACTAAAGAGAGTATAATGGGATGAAGTTGTATTGGGATAGGTAGCTTGTGGCTTTAAACCTTCCTTAGTGAGTTGTTATCGAGTTTACTTGCTAAAAGGTGAACATGATGTCTTGAACCTTTCAGTGTTTTGTGTAAACTAAGACAATAACAATCACGCAACTTCTTTCCTAGCATTCTTTTGGTTCTCATGGTTGTGTTCATTTTGGCCCCAAACATCTCCTGGTCTCATGAGTGCTTCAGAGAATTAAACCTTAAAATTCTCATAGAATTGGCCCAGTTCACACTCACATAGGTGATTCTTATTAAGAGTATCCTGCTATACCCCACATGAATGTTCATGTCATAAGAATCATTAAAAGCAATGCTTATCCTAGTACCTTTAGCAGATAGCACCAATTATCATAGGAATGAGTAGGATTGCACATCCTTAGTGCTTTCAAGTCTCTTCATAATTTAGTTGTCCCTTTTGAACCTAGATCTTGGGATCTCCAGTCAGCTAGGTTGGGTATCCACTATGAAGATTTTTTAGTTATAGGTTTTAAATCCATTCCCCTCGATAAACAGTTTACTTGATCTCTTGGTAACCCTTTGTTAATGATCCATTAGGTTTTTCTTTGACTAAACATAGTCAATAAAAATTACACCAATTTCAAGTAACTATTTAATGGTATTATGTCTGCAATGTATATATCTAGACTTACCATTATACATCTTATTCTGTGCTCTGCAAATTACCGATTGACTATCACAATGTATGCATATTGCAGACACAGGCTTTGGCCAACATGGAATTTCTTCTAAAAGATTTCGAAGCCATTTTTCTTCTTCAGCTGCCTTTTCTAAGGCAATAAACTCAGATTTCACAGTGGATCGAGCTATACATGTTTGTTTAGAAGATTTTCATGACACAACACCTCCTCCTAAGGTGAATACATATCCACTTGTGATTTTGTATCTTCTGTGTTAGATATCCAATTAGCATCACTGTATCCTTCTAGTACAGCTGGATATCTTGAATAATGTAATCCATAACTTAGGGTATATCGCATATATCTTAATACCCTTATTAGAGCTGTCCAATGATTTGGACCTGAATTACTTGTGAATCTACTCAACTTATTAACAGCATATGCTATGTCAGGTGAGTACAATTCATGACATATTAAGCTGCCAATTATACGTGAGTATTCCAATTGAGATATGGGTTCTGCAGTATACTTAGCCAAATGTAGATTAACATCTACAGGTTTTCACCGGGCTAGTATCATACATTTTATACTTATTTAATATTTTCTCAATATAATAAGATTGAGATAATATTATTTCTTCAGATGTTCTAGTGATTTGAATCCCTAGTATAACATCTGCAACACCCATATTTTTCATATCAAAATGTTTGATCAACATTTTCTTTGTCTGTTTAATCATTTCAGTATTACTACCAATGATTAACAGGTCATCTACATATAAGCAGATTATCACATACCCTTCAGGCAGGGTTTTGGCATATATACATTTGTCACATTCATTTATTTTGAATCCATTTGATAATATTACATTATCAAATTTTATATGCCATTATTTAGGTGCGTGCTTTAATCCATATAAAGATTAACAAGTCTACACACCTTTTCTTATCCTAGAACAATAAATCCCTCAGGTTGTTCCATGTATATTTCTTCATCTAATTCACCATTCAGAAAAGTAGTTTTAATATTCATTTGATGAATTTCAAGATTGTTAATGGCTGAAAAAGCGATTAACATTCTTATAGATATTATTCTACTTACTGGTGAATAGGTATCAAAGAAGTCTATACCTTTTTTTTTTGTTTGAAGCTCTTAGCCACTAATCTGACTTTGTACTTGTCAATTGATCCATCAGCCTTTAGCTTTTTCTTAAAAATCCACTTTCACTCTAAAGGTTTCATACCATATGGTAAGTCTATCAACTCTAGGTATGATTGTGCATGATGGACTCAATTTCACTATCAACAGCTTCTTTCCAAAAGGGTGCTTCTGGATTAGACATTGCCTCTTTGAATGTCTGAGGTTCATCTTGTAACATATATGTTACATAATTAGGACCAAAAGACTTTGCAACTCTTGGTCTCTTACTGCGTCTGGTTCATCTTCAGGATATTCTTCCTGATGACTACTACTAGCAATATTATTATCATAAGTTCTTTTATTTGAACTTATTTCTAATTTCCTTTTATTTGAAAATATATCTTCAAATAATGTTGCATTCCTTGATTCCATGATTGTATTTTTCTATATATCAGTTATATCTGATTTATACACAAGAAAGCGATATGCACTACTATTATGTGCATAATCGATAAATATACAATCAACAGTTTTAGGTCCTATTTTGACCTTTTTGGGGTCCGGAATAGCTACTTTAGCTAGACACCCCGATTCTTAAGTAATTGTAAGAAGGCTTCTTTCCTTTCCATAACTCATATGGAGTAACTTTCTTCTTCTTAAGAGGTATCTTATTAAGAATATGATTTGCTGAGAGAATTGCTTCTCCCCATAAATTTTGTGGTATACCAGAATTTATCAACATAGCATTCATCATTTCTTTTAATGTGCAGTTTTTAGTTCTGCAATTCCATTAGATTGAGGCGAATAAGGAGCAGTAGTTTGATGAATAATGCTATGCTCTTGATAGAATTCGTCAAAAGGTACATCGTATTCACCACCTCTATACTCCTTATGGCCTTAATCTTTTTATCAAGTTGATTTTCAACTTCATTCTTATAACATTTAAATATTTCTAAAGCCTCATCCTTAGACTTTAGTAGATACACATAGCAGTATCTAGTTGAATCATCAATAAATATTATAAAATATTTTTTACCTCCTCTAGTTTGAACTGACTTTAAGTCACATAGATCACTGTGAATTAAGTCAAGAGGTTTAGTATTTTTTTCTACTAATGAAAATGGTGTTTTTGCTAACTTAGCTTTAACACATACTTCACACTTGTAATGTGGATCGATTTCACGATTAGGTAATAATTCTAATTTTATTAATTTTTGTAATGAATTAAAATTCACATGTCCTAATTTATCATGCCATAAACAAGAAGAGTCAACCATATAAGCAGAAGAAGAAGCTTTATATATTTCAAGGTTTCTATGTACAATCATTACATTAACCTTCAACCCCTTCCAATAAATATCCCCCCCTTAGTGAGTACAAATTTATCAGACTCAAAGATAATCCTAAAGCCATGTTTGCTTAGGAGGGAGCCTGATATAAGATTCTTCCGGATGTCAGGGACATGTAGCACATCATTAAGTAGAAGCTCCTTGCCAGATGTCATCTTCATAATGATGCGGCCAAGTCCTTCTATCTTGGATGTAGCGAAGTTACCAATGACTAAATTTATACCATTGATAGGAGTATATGATGAGAATATACTCTTATCAGAGCAGACATATCTGGTAGCTCCAGTGTTGATGTACCACTCATTTGCTTTGTCAACAATGTTTGCTTCAAATACAATAGCTGACAGCATCATCTCGGACACCTCTTTGGATAGGGTTTCAGTAATGTTGACATCTTTTTTTTCTTTATCTTTGAAATGACAGTTCTTGGATTTGTGTCCTTGCTTTCCACAAACAAAGTACTTTCCCTTAAATTTATATTTCTTTGGATTGCCCTTCTTCTATTTAAAGCCTTTGCCTGAAAACTTGCATTTCTTTCTTCCTTCTATGAGGTTGGCCTTTGGCTCAGCAGGTTGTCCTCCTGTCTTCTTGTCTTGGCTTTTATTGTCCTCCTCGATCCTGAGGCGGACAATTAGGTCTTCAAGTCCCATCTCCTTCCGCTTATGCTTCAGGTAGTTCTTGAAGTCCTTCCATAGTGGTGGTAGCTTCTCTATGATGGCGGCTATTTGGAATGACTCACTGAGAGACATTCTCTCTGCATGTATCTCATACAGGATGATATGGAGCTCTTGGACTTGCTCCATAATTATTTTGTGGTCGGCCATTTTGTAGTCTAAGAACCTTCCAACCATAAACTTCTTGTGTCCAGCATCCTCTATCTTGTACTTTTGTCCAGGGATGCTCATAACACCTTGGTAGTATCAATACTGCTGTACACATTGTACAGGATATTGTCCAGACCATTAAGGATATAATTTTTGCAAAGAAAGTATGAGTGCTTCCATGCCTCCACCGCAGCAATGACTTGCTTGTCAGTCTCCCCTTCATTCAGGACAGGATCTTCATTCAGTACCCTGAACAGATTCAGAGTTGTGAGATAGAACAACATCTTCTATTGCCACCTCTTGAAGTCTGTGCCAGAGAATTTCTCCGGTCTCTCAGCTTGAACAGATGTCATCATAGTAGCCATCTGCAACAGCACTTTCGTTGTAGCAGGAATTATCTTAAGATTGTTGAGTGTGGCAGATGGTGGCTACCTAGATGATAAGACTGAGGCTAGAGTTATACTTTATGTTCTTAAGATAATTTTGTCCCGCAATGGTGCTTACGGTCAGTATGATGATTGTCTTCCATGATACAATAGTCTCCTTTTTGATGAAAGCAGCACTACAATTCACCAAAAATTTTGAACCAAGAATGCTACTCTCTTTTTAATGCACTTTTGCTATACTACCCTTAGGAAAGTATGCAAATGCCTAAGAGAGGAGAAGGCTAGAATTGATTCGGATTGAACTCAATTCAGAATGAATGGATTGAATGAAAATGCTTGGTTTATGGTCCTATTTATAGGTTTTAAGGTGTCCTTTGGAAGCAACCCTACGAATTTAATTTAATTTGAATTCTTTGATCGGATTTGATCAAAGGATGTGAGTGTTAAGGGCTTATCACCCTTGATATGCCCATTAAACATCATGATCGTAAGATTAGGTGATTAGATAAGCCTTTTCATGATCTGAAAGGTAGTTTCTCCGATCAGATAAGGCAATTTTCGGATAAGTCATAACGCGACTATGATACGTCTTTCCATGATCTCTTATCACAACGGTTTGATCGAAGTGATGCCTTATCTCCAACCATACGATTGGACGGATGCCTTATCACCAACCGTTGATCGATCGAAGGAGCGCCTTATCACTAACGGTCATATTGACCGATCAACCGATGGGTGTGAGCCGTTGGATCGCAATCGCGATCGTGATTTGATCACCGCATCTCGACCCTTCATTCTATCGATCAATGATTAATTGATCTCAGCCCCTTATCTTGATCCGATCAGTCTCCACCGTCGGATCCTCATGATCTAGAAAAAATTTAAAGCCCCTCAAGCTCCTCGCGATGATGCGCACGTGCGAAGCGCAAAATGCGCCTACAAAGCGCTCATTGCGCCCTTTGCACACGCGCGAGCATCACCCTCAAGCTCTCCACTTATGGTGAGCCTAAGAAACTTAAGCTTCAAGGAAGCTACGCATCACCCTCAAGCTCTCCACTTATGGTGAGCCTAAGGAACTTAAGCTTCAAGGAAGTGGTTTCCAAATAAGTGAACCTTCCTTTTTTGATTTTTTCGATGTGGGACTAAATGTCCCCATAATTTCTTATTCACACACTAAAAGGAGGTGATGGACTTTCAAGGCCCATTAGGGTATTCAGGCCTATTAGCCTATTTATGCCTTATTAGTCTATTTACCCAACACCTACTTGTTGATTCTATTCTGGTTGGATGCTAAATTTTATCTCATAACTTACCATGTTTTATTCATTGTTCACAATGCATAAAGACACACGAATAGTCTAAGGACCTTTAGCTTAGTTCATGAATTTTATTCTCTCTCTTGGGAGAGTTTGAAATATGAGTTTGTCAAGAACTAAGAATACTAAAATAGTATGTTAACAAAACAGAATCATAATTCCAGCATGACACCCGGCCATCTTTCTCAAATCACTACTGGAGAATGACTCATAATTGCAATCATCTACTCATTCTTTAAACATTAAATTTAAATGTCCTCCATCGTGCATAGGTTACTGGCAAGTATGCTTCTGGGATTATACAAGCTGCAATCGCTGGAGTGAGGTTCACCTCCAGATTTCTAGCGAGCATGGTTTCTAAAATAAGCTCTGAAACAAGATTCAGATTCCTCCCTTAAGAGCAAAATAATAAATGAGTTGCATGGGATTTTGCTTAAACTATGAAACATTATGGGTAAGACTTAACAGGCTTTGAACATTTTTTGATGCCTCGATCGATGAACCTGGGTGAGCAAATAACCTTCTTCCATAACCCGAGCTTGGAGAAGGAAGAGAGAAGAGGGCCCTATGGAGAATGCTGTTTACTCACTAATTCTGAAGTTGGTTCGGACTTCTCTTTTTTGATGGTCTACAAGAGGGAAATAATGAGTTTCTCTTATTTGGTTGAACTACTTCAGCTACTGAATGAAACTTCATCTGACTTTGGTCATGATCCTTAGGAGGCACTAATGTACTCAAAATATCTACTGAAATTACTAGTGGCCATCTCAACAACTTTGTGATTATCCTTTGCCATACAATTTATACTTTCAATAGAAGAAGTGTCCATATACTAGAGCCAGTGAACATTTTCTCTTGCTACTCTTCCGGGGCATATGCTCAAACATTTATTATTTCTCATTGATGACTGGTCATTATTAGGGGATTAGAAATGTTACCTTGTCATCAGAGCTGGTTGTTAAAAAAGAAATCAGGGATCATGCTTAATAATTGAGTATTCTTACATGTTTCATTTCATTTTCTAAAGGCTTATTACTAATGAATTTACTATTGTGAAAAACTAAATATTAAGAATTCTAGCTATGTATCCTCTTAACAGGTAACTGGAAGAAGGGATAGAGCCAAGCCTTTGCCATTTAAGATGGAATCTACTGGTGCTTGGGGTTTTGCTGGGTCAGATTCTGGGAATCATCGTATCAGTGCTAAGTTTGTTGCTCCTTGTTATTACATGAATAAGTGAGTTCCATATCAATGCTAATTTTTTATGGGCCAAGAAGGAGATTTTTTTTTTTTTTTTTTAAATCAACTCCTTTGATTTAAAACATGCATTTTAAGTTGGAATCTCAAAAGAGATTTTAGGTGTAAAATAAACTGCAGAAAAGATTTTCCAGTGCTAATATAAAATCAAGGTTGAAAAATAATTGATAACTGCACGTATGAGTTGATAGTTGACACACTTTTAAGAAGAAAATATGATCTGCCATACTTCTTTGGATAATAAATATGAATTCTTGGACATATTGATGGTTAGTCCGGTGGAGTCATCAATCCATCCTGAGTTGAATGGACATTTATGATTGTTATATTAATAATTTGAGAAGTTGCTTTTTTCTTAACCCATGGTTGGTGATGATCCTAAATTTTCTATTTAATATAATTCCATCATGTCAAGTTTTAAGCAGGCCTGCTATCCACATCTAGTTTAATGCTTGAATATACTTATTTTCGTTGAGTTGCATTTTTGCAAGTTATCAAACACTATCAGGATTATGAGGGTATTTGCTGAATTACTTTTGCGATTTTGTTTTTATGGCATCTCATTTCTGGTGCAATAACATCATCAAAAGTGCAATTCTACTATGTCTTTGGTTCTGAATAATCTTTTAATTTAGCCTTATTGTCATGCATTTTCTGTTCCAGGATAGAGATAGACACAAAATTGCCCTTTTTTGGAGATCAGAAATGGATATAATATGGATCTGTTCCTTCAATATTCCTATGGCTCCAGGAAAGACTCGTTCCATTGTTTGTAGTGCTCGAAACTTTTTTCAGTTCACGATGCCTGGGCCTGCATGGTGGCAGGTACAATTTGTTTATCTGACTGACTTGCAACTTAATACGTGCCATATATTAGGAACTTATACTGAAATAGTGATGCAATTGTTTTCTTGCTAAACTATTGTTTCTGTGTTATACAGTGCTCAGGTTGTTGGGTTATGTAGAACTGTCAACGTGGCTACTGCATTTTGCTACCTTAATTAAATATCTGATCCTATAGGTTTTCTGCATGTTGAGGCTTGATCTAATGCATGCTTGTTCAAAATTTTTATCACTAAATTGTTTGTAATTTAAAATTATGTTGCCTGCAATCAAGGTTTAATCTATCGTTGACTACCACTTAGGGTGTCTTCTTTTACAATGAAATAAAATGTTGCCAAATCTATCACCAAAAGTCCCACAACTCTGTATAATTCATTTAAATTCGAGCTAGGGTGACAATCCGCCGCATGCCAGGCATGCAAGGCGTCTCGAATTTCATCACATAAATCAATATAAAGCAAAAATCCAAATCCATGATTTATTATAAACCATAATTATCAGTCTTGGGCTACCAGCCCTATACACAAGCAATACTGGACTATATCAATATAATAGAACTAAATTTATTTAATAGAAGCTCCGTCTACCCCAAATATCCTTCTTCATTCTTGAGGCTCTAAAAAACATTGTGAGAATTCTATGATCTCACACTCAATAAGTAAGCCTAATACAATTTCAAATTACATTTATCATGCTATCAGCATATTCATGTCATCAGATCAAAATAATTGGAAGCTTAATTAAATAATAAATACTAGAATATGCAATGTAACAAAACACTGTTTATATATTCATTGTTTTTCCTTATGTGTCCTACGGCCCTACAACACTCATCTAGTGTATCACTCTTAAATGTCCCCTAAGAGGAAGGGTCCTGGTACCAGTGTTATGCCATATCATAAACTATCATCAGAACACATCCTACGGATGTGTATCCTCCACATATCTTTCCCTATGGAGGTGGGTCACGTATCCTTGGCATTTCAAGTTATATGAGAACTGTGGCGAGACATACAAATAAATTTCAATGTCATCATCATGATTGCATATTATCATCTCAATAGTACTAACATAGTTTGCAAGATTAACATAATTACATTTTTGCATTTAACTGTAAGTTCATAATTTATAAATTAAGTAATTTATAAAATTATAATACTTGGCTTACTTACCTCAATATGCAAATTTCAATTGATAACCTAGCTATTTGAACACCTGGGTACCTACAGTATCATTTTACATTATTAAATTTCTAAAATCTGAATAATAAAATGATTCTTAAAACTCTACCCAGACCACTTCACGGGCCCAACTTTGGGCTCGAATATCTCTCAATATATTTACCCAAATGGGGATTTAAAAATATCCCAAGAAACTAGATTCAATCATGATTCGGGCCATATAATTATTTTGCTATTCTTGGCCCATTACAGGGCCCAAAAAGTGGCTCAAAAACTGCTCATAGACTGGCCCAACAGGGCCCAAGTCAAGGCAGCCCAGCTGGCCCAGTTCTTCTTCTCTCTATTGGTCCCCTGTTTCAAACGAAACAGGGTTACGTAGTGCCGGCGGCCAGGGCCGTCGCCGGCCAAATTGGGAGCGGCCCGGCCACTGATGGCCGGACCAGAGCCGGCCGCGGCGGCGGCCGGCCTCCCCTCTCCTTTTCTCTCTCTAATTTCCCTCCTATCCCACTCTTCCTCTCTCACGATCCACCGCGGCACGTTACTATGCCAGCGGCACGGCCGGCCACCATGGCCGGCCGAACCTCCATCGGACGAACGCCCAGCACCGGTGGAGGTCGCCGACCACCGCCCGGCTCAGCGAGGTGACGGGCACGCCGCCGGGCCTGAACCAAGGATCGGGCGTTGCACATCCATCACATCCTCCCTTTCTCTCTCGTCTCTGATCCCCTCTCTCTCTCTCTCGCCTCCGGCAACCCACCGGACGCCGTCTTTGGTGTTGGTGGGGCAGTCGGCCAAGGCTCAGGCCCGGCGAGGCGGCTGGCACGCCGCCGGGCCTGAACCAAAACCGGCACAGGGAAGGATGCCGAGGCTTCTTCCATACCTGGTTCCTCTCTCTCTTTCTCTGACTTTCTCTCTCTCTCTCCCTGGCATGGACAGAGGGACTTACCAGGAGCAGAAGCACACACAAGGATGATGGGAAGGAGGCGTTCGAGGATGATGGGAAGGAGGCGTTCGCGTGTTCCTTTAAAGGCGACACAGACTCCTCAAATCAAGGGATTTGGGACTCCATTAGTTACGGGGTATTTGAAAATACAATCGTCAGGCATTATCTATTCCAGGAATATCGCGATTAAGTTTCGCGATCAGGTAATCATATCCCGGGGGTTATATTCTCTCCTCCTTATAAAAATTTTGGCCTCGAAATTGATGCACTTTCAGTAGAGAAAAATAGAATTCCAAATTTTGTCACACAATCAACTAAGTCTTTATTCAAAAGTCAACAGTTGTAGCTACATCATTAACTATATTGAGATACAAATAGTTGTGGATACTTCTTTTTCATTTCCTCCTCAAGTTCCCAAGTAGCCTCCCTCTCAGAATGATTACTCCATTGTACCTTGACATAGGGAATGATATGTCGTCTAAGAACCTGATCCTTGCGGTCCATGATACGCACATGATGCTCCTCATATGATAAATCTTTCATCAACTGTATAGGCTCATATGCTATGATATGGCTGGGATCGGGAATATACTTCCTCAACATAGAGACATGAAAAATATTGTGTACCCCAGATAGAATCGGAGGCAGTGCCAGGCTGAAGCAACCTCTCCGACTCTACTCAAGATCTCAAAAGGTCCAATATAACGTGGAATTAGCTTTCCTCTAATCCCAAATCTCATCACATCCTTGGTTGGTGATACCCTTAAGAAAATATGGTCCCCAACCTGAAATTCCAATTCTCTCCTCCTGATATCAGCATAACTCTTCTGCCTGCTCTGAGCTGTACGAAGACGCTCCCTGATCAAATGCACCTTATCTACTGTCTGCTGAATTAGCTCAGGGCCTAACAATTTCCTTTTCCCTCACATCATCCCAACATATAGGAGATCTGCACCTCCTACCATACATAGCTTCAAATGGAGCCACTGGATACTAGACTGGTAACTATTATTATATGCAAACTCCACCAAAGGTAAGTGGTTATCCCAAGCTCCACCCAAATCCATCACATAGGCTCGCAACATGTCTTCTAAAATCTGTATGGTCCTCTCTGATTGTCCATCTGACTGGGGATGATAGGCAGTGCTGAAGTTTAATTTGGTTTCCATGGCCTTATAAAGACTCTGCCAGAACTGGGACACAAACCTGGTATCCCTATCTAATACGATAGATACAGGAACACCATGGAGTCTCACGATCTGCTCAATATACAAATTAGCCAATCTTTCACTAGAGACTCCAACTCTGAAAGGTAGGAAATGAGCTGATTTCCTTAGTCTATCCACAATAACCCAAACTGCATCGTTACTCTTGGGAGTTTTGGGTAGACCAGTCACAAAGTCCATTGTAATCTTTTCCCATTTCCACTATGGAATCATCAGAGACTGAAGAGGTCCCGCAGGCCTTTGATGCTCGGCCTTCACTCGCTGACACACCAAGCACTTGGCCACATACTGAGCAATCTCCCTCTTCATACCTTTCCACCAAAAATTTTTCTTTAAGTCTCTGTACATCTTAGTGCCACCTGGATGCACAGTATAGGGAGAGTAGTGAGCCTCCTTCAAAATTTCAGCCTTTAGCTCCTCAATGTTTGGCACACAAAGTCTTCCTTCAAATTTCAGGGATCCATCCTCCATTACATAAAATTCCTTTTGAACTCCTGACTGCACAGCTTCTTTAATCCTTTGTAGGTCGGGATCTTCTATCTGGGAGGACTTGATTCTATCAACTAGGGTCGGCTGGAGTACAAGTGCTGCAACAAGCCCATCATTGTTGTACTCTTAAACCAACCTCCCACCTCTCAGATCTCTCAATATGTGAGGCTGGGAAGTAATCATAGCAGCTAACTCAGAAGAGGATTTTGCTCAAAGCATCAGCCACTACATTGGCCTTCCCAGGATGATAATGTAGATTCAGGTCATAATCCTTCATAGTTCCACCACCTCCTCTGTCAAATTCAGCTCCTTCTGTGTGAAGATGTATTTTAGACTCTTATGATCTGTATACACATCACACGACACTCCATATAGATAATGCCGCCAAATCTTCAGAGCAAAAACCACAGCAGCCAATTCAGATCATGAGTAGGATAATTCTGCTCATAAGGTTTCAGTTGTCTGGAGGCATAGCTATCACCCTTTCATTCTGCATCAAAACACATCCCAATCCTTTCCGAGAGGCATGTATATAGTAAAACCTTCAGATCCCGTCGGAAGAACAAGAATGGGAGCTGACACCAGGCACTGCTTTAACTCCTGGAAACTTTTCTCACACTCCCTGTCCAGTCAAACTTCACTCGCTTTTGGGTTAAGCGAGTTAGGGGTAGAGCAATGCGAGAGAAATCATAAATTTAAACCCGGCTAACCCCAAGAAGCTTCTGACTTCTGCCACATTGGAAGGTCGGCTCCAGCTAATGATAGCTTCAATCTTTTTCGGGTCCACAGATACACCATCTTTAGAGATTATATGACCCAAGAAAGATACTTGGTCCAACCAAAACTCACTTCTGCAGCTTGGCATAAAGCTTCTTCTCTCGAAGAATCTGTAGCACAATCCTCAGGTGGTCCTCATGCTCCTTATGGCTCTTAGAATATATCAAAATATCATCAATGAAAACCACACAAACTGATCCAAATATGGCTTAAAAATTCTGTTCATTAAGTCCATGAATGCTGCTGGGGCATTAGTTAACCCAAACGGCATCACCAAGAACTCATAGTGCCATATCTGGTTCTGAATGCTGTCTTAGGCACATCCCCCTCCTTGACTTTGAGTTGATGGTACCCTGACCTGAGATCAATCTTTGAGAATATCGGCTCCTTGGAGTTGATCAAACAAGTCGTCAATCCTCGGCAGAGGGTACTTATTTCGCACTGTTACCTTATTGAGTAATCAATGCAGAGTCGAAGACTGCCATCCTTCTTCTTGACAAATAGAACTGGAGCACCCCAAGGAGAAACCTGGGTCTAATAAATCCCCGATCTAGGAGCTCCTGCAATTGATCCTTTAGTTCCTTTAGCTCAGCCGGGGCCATGCGGTAAGGGGCCTTTGATATAGGTCCAGTCCAGGAACTAGATCAATAGAGAACTCGACTTCCCGTCTGGGGGTAAATCAATTCAGAAAGACATCAGGGAATTCTCGAGCTTGAATATCCTCAACTTGGTCTCTTCCTGCTGAAGGTCCTTGACTACAGCAAGAAATCCTTGACCACCACTCATCAGATACCTTCCAGCCTGCATAGGCTAGGTGTTTCTGACCACCAGTAAAACTGAATTCAGGCTGAGAATTTTGAAATTGACAGTCTTCCTGAAGTAGTCTACTGAAGCATGATAGGAGGCCAACCAATCCATTCCAAGGATAATATCAAAGAACTTCAGTGGAAGGACAATGAGATCATTCAACCTCCTATCCTCCAAGACAATTGGGCAAGATTTGCATACTGTGTCAACCTTCATAACATCTCCATTTGGAAAAGCAATATGCAACTCTTGCCTAGAGGAATAGGTGTCAATGATGCATTCTTGTCAAGATAGATGTCAGATATGAAAGAATGCGTGGCACCCAGGTCAATTAAAGTTTGAGCATAAGCAGTACCCACTTTAATCATTCCTCATAAGTGTAATTTATTTTAACATTAAGGATTGAACCTAACTTTTAATTAACTATCAATGCATTGCACTAGATAAGAATGTAATACTAGATATAACATTAAATGTATACCTGTCACCACAGAATTAGAGGCGGCAGCGTCCTGCTGAGTGAGGTTGAAGACCCTTCCCTGGGTCCTCGGTGGCTGCTGCTGATGCTGCTTGCTCATCCCTTGACTTGAAGAAGGCTGCTGATCCTTCGAAAGGGACAGGTGGCAATCTGATCAGTTTCCCAGATAAAGCAGGCACCAGTCAATCTGCGGCAAGGCTTTCCAGGGTTTCCACAATGAATGCAACTAGTCTCCTTATTCTGTGGTTTGGGGCCTGTGCACCTTCTTCTTGGCCTGATATTGGCCAGAAGTAGGCCCTTTCCTCTTCCTTGCTCCCAATCTTTTTGGCATTTATATCCCTCTCAATCACCAAGGCCTTATTCACCACAGCACTGTAAGTGAGAAGCTCAAATGCATTGACTGCTTGCCTCAACTGGGTCGCAGTCCCTCAGTGAATCTGGTGATCTTGGCCATTTCATTAGTCACAATATTTGCCAACCTGGTGAATTCAGTTCATACTGGGCCACAGAAAGATCCCTTTGCTCCAATTTGATAAACTCTGATTCCATCTGTCTCTGCATCCTGGGAAAGTATTTGTCGACTCTTCAAGAAATAATCTATAGCTGCTCCTCAACTAACCACCAATCATTCTGGCAGGTGGTGATCCGCTCCATCTCCTGGCTTGGGCCGTAAAAGCCTTCTCCAATCGCATAGCATCAACAGGGTTGGTGGATCCAGAAAAAGGGGCAGGGGAAAACTTTTTTCACAAAGCTGCGGCCAACCCCTACCAGGATTGAGGTGGAGTAGGCTGGGTCAATGGTGTTGAGTAGGTAAGGCTGCTAAGTTTTTGTTGCGGAATGTTGAAGTGGAGCAGGCTGAGTGGATAAGGCCATCTGATGCTGCATCGAATGAACCTGAAGCATCTCGGTTGGACTCAGTCCCACTGAATTGGCAGGGGCAGCACCTCCGGTAGCTTCCAGACCTCCGATTGGCCAGCATTACCAAGGAACCCTCATCATTTTGTTGACTTCTAGTGCGACGTGCCATTCTTATCTCCTGATAAATTAGTTGTAATTAATATCATGGTAAACTTTAAATGTCAGGCTTTCAAAGCATAATATCTGAAATTCCTTTAAATTTATAATTGTCTCAATGTCATCCTATGCCTAAAGTGTCATCATGTATGTATCCCTAATGTCATAACCAGGCTCTGATACCTAAAGCTGTCATGCCCCAGTCCCAAAATTCGAGCTAGGGTGACAACCCGCCGCATGCCAGGCATGCAAGGCATCTCGAATTTTATTACATAAATCAATATAAAGCAAAAATCCAAATACATGATTTATTACAAACTATAATTATCAGTCTTGGGCTACCAGCCCTACACACAAGCAATACTGGACTATATCAATATAATAGAACTAAATTTATTTAATAGAAGCTCCGTCTACCCCAAATATCCTTCTTCATTCTTGAGGCTCTGAAAAACATTGTGAGAATTCTATGAGCTCACACTCAATAAGTAAGCCTAATACAATTTCAAATTACATTTATCATGCTATCAGCATATTCATGTCATCAGATCAAAATAATTGAAAGCTTAATTAAATAATAAATACTAGAATATGCAATGTAACAAAACACTGTTTATATATTCATTGTTTTTCCTTATGTGTCCCACGGCCCTACAACACTCATCTAGTGTATCACTCTTAAATGTCCCCTAAGAGGAAGGGTCCTGGTACCAGTGTTATGCCATATCATAAACTATCATCAGAACACATCCTACGGATGTTGTCCTCAACATATCTTTTTCTGTGGAGGTGGGTCACGTATCACTTGGCATTTCAAGTCATATGAGAACCGTGGCAACACATACAAATAAATTTACTGTCATCATCATGATTGCATATTATCATCTCGATAGTACTAACATAGTTTGCAAGATTAACATAATTACATTTTTGCATTTAACTGTAAGTTCATAATTTATAAATTAAATAATTTATAAAATTATAATACTTGGCTTACTTACCTCAGTACACAAATTCCAATTGATAACCCAGCTATTTGGACACCTGGGTACCTACAGTATCATTTTACATTATTAAATTTCTAAAATCTGAATAATAAAATGATTCTTAAAACTCTACCCAGACCACTTCATGAGCCCAAGTTTGGGCTCGAATATCTCTCAATATATTTGCCCAAATGGGGATTTAAAAATATCCCAAGAAACTAGATTCAATCATGATTCGGGCCATATAATTATTTTGCTATTCTCGGCCCACTACAGGGCCCAAAAAGTAGCTCAAAAACTGCTCACAGACTGGCCCAACAGGGCCCAAGTCAAGGCAGCCCAGCTGGCCCAGTTCTTCTTCTTTCTGTTGGTCCCCTGTTTCAAACGAAACAGGGTTACCTAGTGCTGGCGGCCAAGGCTGCCGCCAGCCAAATTGGGAGCGGTCTGGCCACCGGTGGCCGGACCAGAGCCGGCCGCGGCTCCCCTCTCCTTTTCTCTCTAATTTCCCTCCTATCCCACTCTTCCTCTCTCACGATCCGCCGCGGCACGTTACTGTGCCGGCGGCACGGCCGGCCACCATGGCCGGCCGGACCTCCACCGGACGAACGCCCGGTGATGGTGGAGGTCGCCAACCACCACCCAGGCTCGGCGAGGCAACGGGCACGTCGCCGAGCCTGAACCAAGGATCGGGCGTTGCACATCCGTCACAGCCTCCCTTTCTCTCTCGTCTCTGATCCCTCTCTCTCTCTCTCTCTCGCCTCCGGCAACCCACCGGATGCCGTCTCCAGTGCCGGTGGGGTGGTTGGCCAAGGCTCAAGCCCGGCGAGGTGGCGGGCACGCCACCGGGCCTAAACCAAAACCGGCACAGGGAAGGATGCCGAGGCTTCTTCCGCGCCCGGTTCCTCTCTCTCTCTTTCTTTGACTTTCTCTCTCTCTGCCTCCCTGGCATGGATAGAGGGACTTACCAGGAGCAGACGCGTGCACGAGGATGATGGGAAGGAGGTGTTCGAGGATGATGGGAAGGAGGCGTTCGCGTGTTCCTTTAAAGGCGACGCAGACTCCTCAAATCAAGGGATTTGGGACTCCATTAGTTACGGGGTATTTGAAAATACAATCGTTAGGCGTTATTTATTTCAGGAATATCGCGATTAAGTTTCGCGATCAGATAATCATATCCCGGGGGTTACAAGATCACCGGTACATTTCATTGCAACCTGGAATAGATCAATGCATTCAGTTTCCTGGATTCCTCAGTTTTTTTTTGCACCTTAATATAAATCTTCATGAGGGGTCAAGGTGTGTGCTTGAGGTTATCAAACCTGAACACCTCACTTGTTTACTGGCACTCAAACCCATCCAGTACAGAAATTTGCATATTGGAGGACCAGGTCTGGCTTGCAACTCCATGTCCCATCTTTTCTCAAACTGTACAACTCCATCTTCATCCCAATGTCATTAGTTTGCAATATTTTCTGTCACTGTGAAAACTATGCATTAACATAAAATGAGTTGCAAGTACATCCATCAGTGATGAAGCAGACATATAAATATAGCAGTTAAGAGTATTTTTTTTTTTAAGTTCTACATATATTGACCTGTGCAATTAACAAAGTGTAGTCATTCCACTTGTTGAATTTTCATACCGTCCTATATGGCATATTTAGGTGCTGTATTCCTTGTGCCTAATGGCTCTGTAGTCATAGAATACAATGAAGTAAGGATCCTGTACGTACGATCATGTTGATGATTGTAAGTACTCTCAATGTCATAGTACCTTTGGTATATCACATAATAGCAAGTGAGGTTCTTCTGTTTCTGCTGGATAGTTTGGCATATGTCATTGCCATTTATGGTAGTACTAATTTTACTTTTTAGTTGCATTCCAAACAAAAGGTAGCATTCTGTCATCGGTACCTGGATATATGTTATGATTATGGGATTACGGTTATGGGATTTAAATTTATTAATTTGTTTTGGCAGTTGCATTCAGATTGTTTAATTAGTTGTGATCCACACTCAACACTGATTATGTTTCTCATTCTGTTTGATGACGAAGGTGGTCCCTCGCTGGCACGAGCACTGGACTTCAAATAAGGTGTATGATGGTGATATGATTGTGCTTCAGGGTCAAGAGAAGATATTTCTCTCCAAATCCAAGGAGTCTTCAGCTGATGTCAATCAGCAGCAGTACACAAAAATCACATTTACGCCCACACAGGCAGACCGTGTTTGGTCTTAGCATTCCGAACTTGGTTGAGAAGATATGGGAACAGCCAGCCCGATTGGTTTGGCTATGCTGACCTAAAATCTTTGCCTTCCACAGTCCTCTCTAAACGTCAGGTGGGAACTTGATCTAACTGGCTGAATGCATTTTCAGAAGCCCTTTAGAGAGAGAGAGAGAGTCCATGCTCAACTCAACTCAATCTCAACTCCTTTTCCCAGCTACAGAGAGTCCAAGCTACTTTGTGGAAAATAATGGTGTTTTTTTTCCTTTCTTCTGCAAACTACATGACCGATATGGACCTTCAAGTCTCCTCTCTTTTTGTTTCTTACTTTTTGACTGGGCATTAGGTTCCAAGTAGGACTGAGGAAGCCCTAATAGTCTAGATCAATCATCAGGATAGTCTGACTCTGCAAAGCCATCCATCTATAAACCAATCTCCTGTGACCTCATGTGTATTAGGTCAACCATTTATGATATGGTGATAAGATCTAGGCATTATAATGCACTCAATTTGTATGAGCAAACCATTCAAGTAGGAACACCATGTAATTATGTCAGTTGAATAAAAACTTTCTAAACCCTTCCTTTGTGGTGTCATTGTTTTAAAGTGCACTGTGGCATGTGTGCTGCTGAACACAATATTGTTTTAAACTAAGATACTACTTCCACTTTGCAGATGTTGGACAGATATGAGCAGCACACTCTCAGATGCTCATCATGCAAATTAAGGAGCTTATGAGGCTTTCCAGAAAATTGATAAGTTATTGATTGGTGCAACTGTGTTCTTCTGTGTGACTGCTGGGATACCTTCAGGGATCCCCAGCTTCAGCTTCTGCTGGCAGGTGCGGCTTTGGTGAGTGCGGCTTTGGCGTATGCATTGCATGAGCTTCAGAAGAACTTTGTCTTTGTGGATTATGTGCATGCTGAGATTGACTGACCCACTACTGATGTGGATGATTTTGTATGGTAAGATTGTGGGAGTTTGTTTGAATGTACCTATGTAATTGGTTTTAATGGAGATATAGGAATAAATTTTGCAAACTTGTTTTTATATTTGAGTTAGGCAGTGATGCCATGCAGTCAAGAGAAAATGCAATATATTTTTCATATCACTGTAATATATTTTTTATATCAAGTGTACATTTTCAATATATTTTTGGTGTATGCGATTCCATATCTGTTTGATTATCTTCTAGCGAAAAATATTCTAGTACCTATATATATATATATATATATATAGATAAAGCAATAAAAACTCAAGTATAGGATATTTGCTTTAAGGAGATGTGATTGAAATCAGAAATTCAAGTTACGCAAAATTGGAGGCTACACTTACGGTTGGTTAGCTAATAAACTTGAAACGAGTTTTTTAGGTTTTGCAGGCAAGAAAATATTCAATAGCTTATCGTGTGCTGCAAATGAACAGATAATGCTGTCAGCAGGTGGGAGGGGCTTGCTTTGCACTGAATGTTTTCATACGGATAAAAAATTTATAAACTTGCATGAAAACTTGAATTTTATCTCATGATAAAGTGTATTGTATCTTATTTTC
>UESW01004222.1:369972-451266 GCA_900491605.1 Calamus simplicifolius | reverse complement strand
GAATATCCTCCAACTTGGTCTCTTCCTACTGAAGGTCCTTGACTACAGTAAGAAATCCTTGACCACCACTCATCAGATACCTTCCAGCCCGTATCGTTGTTATGAACACCGAGGCTAGGTGTTTCTGACCACCAGTAAAACTGAATTCAGGCTGATTTGAAATTTTGAAATTGATAGTCTTCCTAAAGTAGTCTACTAAAGCATGATAGGAGGCCAACCAATCCATTCCAAGGATAATATCAAAGAACTTCAGTGGAAGGACAATGAGATTAACATTCAACCTCCTATCCTCCAAGACAATTGGGCAAGATTTGCATACTATGTCAACCTTCATAACATCTCCATTTGGAAAAGCAATATGCAACTCTTGCACTAGAGGAATAGGTGTCAATGATGCATTCTTGTCAAGATAGATGTCAGATATGAAAGAATGCGTGGCACCCAGGTCAATTAAAGTTTGAGCATAAGCAGTACCCACTTTAATCATTCCTGAACATAAGTGTAATTTATTTTAACATTAAGGATTGAACCTAACTTTTAATTAACTATCAATGCATTGTACTAGATAAGAATGTAATACTAAATATAACATTAAATGATATACCTGTCACCACAGAATTAGAGGCGGCTGCGTCCTGCTGAGTGAGGTTGAAGACCCTTCCCTAGGTCCTCGGTGGCTGCTGCTGATGCTGCTTGCTCATCCCTTGACCTGAAGAAGGCTGCTGATCCTTCCGAAAGAGACAGGTGGCAATCTTATGATCAGTTTCCCATAGATAAAGCAGGCACCAGTCAATCTGCGACAAGGCTTTCCAGGGTGGAAGTTCCCACAATGAATGCAACTAGTCTCCTTATTCTGTGGTTCAGCTAGGGCCTGGTGTGCACCTTTCTTCTTGGCCTGAGTTAGGGATTGGCCAGAAGTAGGCCCTTTCCTCTTCCTCCGCTGCTCCCAATCTTTTTGAATAGCATTTATATCCCTCTCAATCACCAAGGCCTTATTCACCACAGCACTGTAAGTGAGAAGCTCAAATGCATTGACTGCTTGCCTCAATCTGGGTCGCAGTCCCTCAGTGAATCTGGTGATCTTGGCCATTTCATTAGTCACAATATTTGGAGCAAAACGAGCCAACCTGGTGAATTCAGTTCATACTGGGCCACAGAAAGATCCCTTTGCTCCAATTTGATAAACTCTAATTCCATCTGTCTCTGCACACTCCTGGGAAAGTATTTGTCGAAAAATACTTCCCTAAACTCTTCCCAAGAAATAATCTGACCACCCTGATGCTGCTCCTCAACTAACTACCAATCATAAGCCTCTCCCTGGAGAAGATAGGTGGTAAATCTGATCCGCTCCATCTCCTGGCTACTATGGGCCGTAAAAGCCTTCTCCATGTCTCGCATCCTCCGCTTAGCATCAATAGGGTTGGTGGATCCAGAAAAAGGGGCAGGGGCAAACTTTTTAAAATCTACAAAGCTGCGGCCAACCCCTACGCAGGATTGAGGTGGAGTAGGCTGGGTCAATGGTGTGGCTTGAGTAGGTAAGGCTGGCTAAGTTTATGGAGCAGGAGGGGTAGGCAGGGGTTGCGGAATAGTAGGGGCAGGCTGAGTCTGCGGGGCAGTGGAGCAGGCTGAGTGGATAAGGCCTGCAGAATCTGATGCTGCATGTCTCGCATCGACTGCGCCATACAAGAGAGAACCTGAAGCATCTCGGTATGGAATTGCTGCTGCTCAGTCCCGACTGAATTGGCAGGGGCAGCACCTCCGGTAGCTTCCAGACCTCCCGATTGGTCAGCATTACCAACCTGGGAACCCTCATCATTTTGTTGACTTCTAGTGCGACGTGCCATTCTTATCTCCTGATAAATTAGTTGTAATTAATATCATGGTAAACTTTAAATGTCAGGCTTTCAAAGCATAATATCTGAAATTCCTTTAAATTTATAATTGTCTCAATGTCATCCTAGTGTTTTGCCTAAAGTGTCATCATGTATGTATCCCTAATGTCATAACCAGGCTCTGATACCATTAAAGCTGTCATGCCCCAGTCCCAAAATTCGAGCTAGGGTGACAACCCGCCGCATGCTAGACATGCAAGGCGTCTCAAATTTCATTACATAAATCAATATAAAGCAAAAATCCAAATCCATGATTTATTACAAATCATAATTATCAGTCTTGGGCTACCAGCCCTACACACAAGCAATACTGGACTATATCAACATAATAGAACTAAATTTATTTAATAGAAGCTCCATCTACCCCAAATATCCCTCTTCATTCTTGAGGCTCTGAAAAACATTGTGAGAATTCTATGAGCTCACACTCAATAAGTAAGCTTAATACAATTTCAAATTACATTTATCATGCTATCAGCATATTCATGCCATCAGATCAAAATAATTGAAAGCTTAATTAAATAATAAATACTAGAATATGCAATGTAACAAAACACTGTTTATATATTCATTATTTTTCCTTATGTGTCTCATGGTCCTACAACACTTATCTAGTGTATCACTCTTAAATGTCCCCTAAGAGGAAGGGTCCTGGTACCAGTGTTATGCCATATCATAAACTATCATCAGAACACATCCTACGGATGTTGTCCTCCACATATCTTTTTCTGTGGAGGCGGGTCACGTATCACTTGGCATTTTAAGTCATATGAGAACCGTGGCAATACATACAAATAAATTTACTATCATCATCATGATTGCATATTATCATCTCGATAGTACTAACATAGTTTGCAAGATTAACATAATTACATTTTTGCATTTAATTGTAAGTTACAATTTATAAATTAAATAATTTATAAAATTATAATACTTGGCTTACTTACCTCAGTACACAAATTCCAATTGATAACCCAGCTATTTGGACACCTGGGTACCTACAGTATCATTTTACATTATTAAATTTCTAAAATCTGAATAATAAAATGATTCTTAAAACTCTACCCAGACCACTTCACGAGCCCAAGTTTGGACTCGAATATCTCTCAATATATTTACCCAAATGGGGATTTAAAAATATCCCAAGAAACTAGATTCAATAATGATTCGGGCCATATAATTATTTTACTATTCTCGCCCCACTACAGGGCCCAAAAAGTGGCTCAAAAACTGCTCACAGACTGGCCCAACAGGGCCCAAGTCAAGGTAGCCCAGCTGGCCCAGTTCTTCTTCTCTCTGTTGGTCCCCTGTTTCAAACGAAACAGGGTTACCTAGTGCTGGCGGCCAAGGCCACCACCGGCCAAATTGGGAGCGGTCTGGCCATCGGTGGCCGGACCAGAGCCGGCCGTGGCTCCCCTCTCCTTTTCTCTCTCTAATTTCCCTCCTACCCCACTCTTCCTCTCTCACGATCCGCCGCAGCACGTTACTATGCCGGCGGCACGGCCGGCCACCATGGCCAGTCGGACCTCCACCGGACGAACGCCCGGTGACGGTGGAGGTCGCCGACCAACCGCCCAACCTCAGCGAGGCAACAGGCACGTCGCCGGGCCTGAACCAAGGATCGGGCGTTGCACATCCATCACTGCCTCCCTTTCTCTCTCGTCTCTGATCCCCTCTCTCTCTCTCTCTCGCCTTCGGCAACCCACCGGACGCCGTCTCCAGTGCCGGTGGGGAGGTTGGCCAAGGCTCAGGCCCGGCGAGGCGGCGGGCACGCCACCGGGCCTAAACCAAAACCGGCACAGGGAAGGATGCCGAGGCTTCTTCCGCGCCCGGTTCCTCTCTCTCTCTTTCTTTGACTTTCTCTCTCTCTGCCTCCCTGGCATGGATAGAGGGACTTACCAGGAGCAGACGCGTGCACGAGGATGATGGGAAGGAGGTGTTCGAGGATGATGGGAAGGAGGCGTTCGCGTGTTCCTTTAAAGGCGACGCAGACTCCTCAAATCAAGGGATTTGGGACTCCATTAGTTACGGGATATTTGAAAATACAATCGTCAGGCGTTATTTATTCCTGGAATATCGCGATTAAGTTTTGCGATCAGGTAATCATATCCCGGGGGTTACAAGATCACCGGTACATTTCATTGCAACCTGGAATAGATCAATGCATTCAGTTTCCTGGATTCCTCAGTTTTTTTTGCACCTTAATATAAATCTTCATGAGGGGTCAAGGTGTGTGCTTGAGGTTATCAAACTTGAACACCTCACTTGTTTACTGGCACTCAAACCCATCCAGTACAGAAATTTGCATATTGGAGGACCAGGTCTGGCTTGCAACTCCATGTCCCATCTTTTCTCAAACTGTACAACTCCATCTTCATCCCAATGTCATTAGTTTGCAATATTTTCTGTCACTGTGAAAACACATGCATTAACATAAAATGAGTTGCAAGTACATCCATCAGTGATGAAGCAGACATATAAATATAGCAGTTAAGAGTATTTTTTTTTAAGTTCTACATATATTGACCTGTGCAATTAACAAAGTGTAGTCATTCCACTTGTTGAATTTTCATACCGTCCTATATGGCATATTTAGGTGTTGTATTCCTTGTGCCTAATGGCTCTGTAGTCATAGAATACAATGAAGTAAGGATCCTGTACGTACGATCATGTTGATGATTGTAAGTACTCTCAATGTCATAGTACCTTTGGTATATCACATAATAGCAAGTGAGGTTCTTCTGTTTCTGCTGGATAGTTTGGCATATGTCATTACCATTTATGGTAGTACTAATTTTACTTTTTAGTTGCATTCCAAACAAAAGGTAGCATTCTGTCATCGGTACCTGGATATATGTTATGATTATGGGATTACGGTTATGGGATTTAAATTTATTAATTTGTTTTGGCAGTTGCATTCAGATTGTTTAATTAGTTGTGATCCACACTCAACACTGATTATGTTTCTCATTCTGTTTGATGACGAAGGTGGTCCCTCGCTGGCACGAGCACTGGACTTCAAATAAGGTGTATGATGGTGATATGATTGTGCTTCAGGGTCAAGAGAAGATATTTCTCTCCAAATCCAAGGAGTCTTCAGCTGATGTCAATCAGCAGCAGTACACAAAAATCACATTTACGCCCACACAGGCAGACCGTGTTTGGTCTTAGCATTCCAAACTTGGTTGAGAAGATATGGGAACAGCCAGCCCGATTGGTTTGGCTATGCTGACCTAAAATCTTTGCCTTCCACAGTCCTCTCTAAACGTCAGGTGGGAACTTGATCTAACTGGCTGAATGCATTTTCAGAAGCCCTTTAGAGAGAGAGAGAGAGTCCATGCTCAACTCAACTCATCTAAGCCTTTTCCCAGCTACAGAGAGTCCAAGCTACTTTGTGGAAAATAATGGTGTTTTTTTTCCTTTCTTCTGCAAACTACATGACCGATATGGACCTTCAAGTCTCCTCTCTTTTTGTTTCTTACTTTTTGACTGGGCATTAGGTTCCAAGTAGGACTGAGGAAGCCCTAATAGTCTAGATCAATCATCAGGATAGTCTGACTCTGCAAAGACATCCATCTATAAACCAATCTCCTGTGACCTCATGTGTATTAGGTCAACCATTTATGATATGGTGATAAGATCTAGGCATTATAATGCACTCAATTTGTATGAGCAAACCATTCAAGTAGGAACACCATGTAATTATGTCAGTTGAATAAAAACTTTCTAAACCCTTCCTTTGTGGTGTCATTGTTTTAAAGTGCACTGTGGCATGTGTGCTGCTGAACACAATATTGTTTTAAACTAAGATACTACTTCCACTTTGCAGATGTTGGACAGATATGAGCAGCACACTCTCAGATGCTCATCATGCAAATTAAGGAGCTTATGAGGCTTTCCAGAAAATTGAGAAGTTATTGATTGGTGCAACTGTGTTCTTCTGTGTGACTGCTGGGATACCTTCAGGGATCCCCAGCTTCAGCTTCTGCTGGCAGGTGCGGCTTTGGTGAGTGAGGCTTTGGCGTATGCATTGCATGAGCTTCAGAAGAACTTTGTCTTTGTGGATTATGTGCATGCTGAGATTGACTGACCCACTACTGATGTGGATGATTTTGTATGGTAAGCTTGTGGGAGTTTGTTTGAATGTACCTATGTAATTGGTTTTAATGGAGATATAGGAATAAATTTTGCAAACTTGTTTTTATATTTGAGTTAGGCAGTGATGCCATGCAGTCAAGAGAAAATGCAATATATTTTTCATATCACTGTAATATATTTTTTATATCAAGTGTACATTTTCAATATATTTTTGGTGTATGCGATTCCATATCTGTTTGATTATCTTCTAGTGAAAATATTCTAGTACCTATATATATATATATATATATATATATATAGATAAAGCAATAAAAACTCAAGTATAGGATATTTGCTTTAAGGAGGTGTGATTGAAATCAGAAATTCAAGTTACGCAAAATTGGAGGCTACACTTACGGTTGGTTAGCTAATAAACTTGAAACGAGTTTTTTAGGTTTTGCAGGCAAGAAAATATTTAATAGCTTATCGTGTGCTGCAAATGAACAGATAATGCTGTCAGCAGGTGAAAGGGGCTTGCTTTGCACTGAATGTTTTCATATGGATAAAAAATTTATGAACTTGCATGAAAAACTTGAATTTTATCTAATGATAAAGTGTATTGTATCTTATTTCCAAATTTTCTAAAATATATTTTTAATTTATAAATTTTTACTCATAATTCTTTTGACTTTTTAAACTTTTTGTTTAATTCTGTATATTTTAAAAATATTATATTTTTGACGTTTTATTATAAAGCATAGTTAAAATTAATTAAATAATTTATATGTTACCATAACGTGAATATATATATAGGTTTTGTTTTGTTTAGATATTAATTATTCTATCAATTTTAATTAAACTTATGATGTAATAATATTAAAATTATGATATTTTTAAAATCTAAAAGAATTAAAGTATAATAATAAAAAAATTAAGAATATCGGATGACTAGAATGAAAGTTTAAGGATGAAGAGTTTTTTTTTCCTTAAATTATTTAAAAGGAAGCCTTGGATTAAGAATAAATTAGGCTACCAACTATATTGTCGATGACGCGAACCTACTGTGTGTTACCACATCGAATAGAAGCAAATCATGTCTCTATTTAATGGTAGGGATCAAAAAAAATAAAATGAAAAGCTTAGGATTATTTTGTAACTCTTTGAAGATCATGGATTAAAGTGACATATTCTCATAAATTTGAGAGTTAAAACTGTAGTTTAGTTTTTTTTAAAAAAAATTAAGTAAAAATTTTGTAAGGTGTATAGTGGTAGTGTAAGGCTTGGAAATATTTGAAGTTAGAGTTTTCAGAGAAACTATCATTTTCTCTATCATTGTATTCTATTTTTTTTTAATAGTAAAATTTTTATTTTCTTTCAACTACGGTTAATTAAGTCAATGGTCAAATTACATAAATTTCGTATGACTTGTTTTTTATCTTAATTCCCTATGTTCGTTTGTATTCTCTCTATTATGTTATTCAGGTTTTGACATAATAAATATATTTTAAAAATTCAAATCCAAGGCATAACAGGGCAAAAAAATAATGATTATTTTTGTAACAACGATGAGGATGGTGGTTTTATGATGATATTGGCATTATTGAAAAATTTGAATAAACTTCACTTGGACAAAACACGCAACAAATATTTATTTGCTCTGTCTAGTGATGGGCACATGCATTGCGAGTCCAAATTTAAACACGAGACTAGTAACCATGGCCACTGCCGGGAGATCAATCTGATGGGTAGAGACCAATGGGATTTGATGACTGGAACTGGTTAAATGATCAACTAATTAAGAATAAGGGGAGACGAGAGTTTCGTGCAATGGGATTGTTAAAAGTTTTCTTGGATATAGGAGCAAGATTTAGTCGCACAGCAGGCACACTTCGAGCCTCATGTGATCAAACACCTAAATAATTAGAAACGGCTGCATCTCAGCATGCAATGCACGCCGTACATATGTTGCATCTTGTAATTTTTGATCCATTAAATTGGTAATGTTGAGGGAGTACGGATGGAGAAAGCTTAATTACATGGCAACAATATAAGCAAAAAAGAGCTCATGGAGGTTAATTGATCTGAATCTTTTATAGTTACATGAAGAATTAAAATTTAGAAATTTCTTCTAGTTTATTTTAAGACTTACTCTAATGATTATCCATTTTATAATTACAAATAGCATAAAAAGAAAACCTTTGACGTGGTTGATGTTGTGTTTCTCAAGGACTGCTGCTTGGTTTTGATATAAAAGTTTTATGAAGAAAGTTTTCATGATCAAAAATCATAATTTCTTAATTTTTTTAAAAAAATTAAGAATGTCTTGAATTTAAATTTAACATACCAAACCTATATAGCCTTTAAAATTTAAATTAAATTAATTGATAACATACCAACTTAAGTGATAAGCTGTTTAAACTCCTCTTTTTATCTGAAATAATTTTGAAGTATTATACCAGGTGTGTTCAAATCCATATATATATATATTTTGTGTGTGTTGGGGCATATTGTAGCTACTTAACTGATAAGACTGATTCTAGAGTTTCACTCTATATCCTTAAGACAATTTTATCCCGTAATGGTGCTTACGATTAGTATGATGATTGTCTTTTAGGATATAACCGTCTCCTTTTGATGAATGCAGCACTACAATTCACCAAAAATATTGAACTAAGAATGCTTTTTTTTATATATATATGCACTATTGCTATACTTCCTTTATGAAAGTATACAAATGCTTAAGAGAAGAATGAAATCGAATTAGATTGGATTGAATGAAATGCAAGTGTCTACGATCCTATTTATAGCCTTTAGGTGCCCTTTGAGAGCAACCCTACGGTTTTAATTTAATTTGAATTACTTTGATTAGATATGATCAAAGGATGTGAGGGTAAAGGCTTATCACCTTTGATATGCCCAGTCATCTTCGTGATCTTCAGATCATGAGATCCGATAAGCATTTTCATGATCCAAAAGAACGTTTCCATGATCAGATAAGTCATTTCCATGATCCGATAAGTCAAGGCATAGCTTTGATACACTTTTTCATGATCGGATGATCGTTTTATCACCAACGGCATGATCAGATAGGTACCTTATCACCAACGGTCCAATCGGATGGGTGCCTTATCACTAACGGTCCTGTTGACCAGTCAACCAATGGTCAACGATCTTTCATCAACGGCTATGATCAATCCAAGCCATGATCAGCCGATCAATATGAAGTGTAAAATGCGCTACAAAGCGCCCATTGCGTTCTTTGCATATGCGCGTGCGTGGGCGCTTATGGTGAGCATAAGGAACTTAAGTATAAAGAAAGAGGTTTCCATATAAGTGAACCTTCATTTCTTAAATTTTTTGATGTGAGACAAATATTCTCACAATTTCTCATTCGCCCACATAGGAAGGTAATGGACTTTCAAGACCCATTTAGATATTTCGGGTCTATTGGCCCATTTATTCAATAATATATATATATATATATATATATATATATATATGTCTTACAACCTGACCAAGGTTTTCTTAAACTAAACCAGCAAGGTGACAGGTAGGCAGTCTAATGGTTTCATTTATTTCTAATGAGGAAGCTTGTCACGCCCCGTGTCACGGGGCATCCTGATGGTTATATATATATATATATATATATATATATATATGTCTTACAACCTGACCAAGGTTTTCTTAAACTAAACCAGCAAGGTGACAGGTAGGCAGTCTAATGGTTTCATTTATTTCTAATGAGGAAGCTTGTCACGCCCCGTGTCACGGGGCATCCTGATGGTTACTTCATGAACAAGATTCATGATTAGATGTTAGAATAGTAAAAGACGCCAGCTTGGATGGTGAACCATGATATAATTAGCATGTTATCTTCTGTGGGCTGGTGGCTGTTAAAAAATCCCCGTCTCACGCTTTGGTCCCCTTCACTCACAACTTGGTAGCTGTAAACTCTCCTTATTTTCCACCTTAAAGCCGTAAAGTTTAGGACGGAGTGTACGTCCAATAGCGATGGCACATGATACTCATTAACCCACCTTCTGTCTCTTTAATCTCGGATACTTAACCTCCAATACATCCAATAGGACGGAGTATACGATCTTCATTTCTTGGGAACCCCTCCACCAGGGCTTATCAAAGTCAACTTTGATAGCAGTATTCGTGGGTCGTTTAGTGGGTTCAGCTTTGTGATCTGTGGGTTTGATGGATCTTTGATGGCGGCTGGCGGTTTTGGCCTCCTTGACCTCTATGTACCGGCTGCTGAACTGCATGCTGCGTGGGCTGGCATCTTCTATGCCATACGCAGCTTAGGTATTCGCAAGCTTATCATTGAGGGTGACTCTATCACTGTAGTGCGCTGGCTCCGACAGGAACAGGGCGACCCTATACTGACCAACACTATGATATGCGACATTCGGTATATGCTTCATTAGACTGATACTGTTCAGATTCGGCATACTTACCGGGAAGCTAATTCAGCGGCTGATTGGATTGCTGCCCGGGTTGCCTATCACTCTGGGCTATGGTGCTGAATGCCAGGTGATTCGTGCCCGTTTGTGCTTTCTTAAATTTTGTACTATGATATATTGGGTTTGACTCAGCTAAGACTGATGTGATCGCCCGTTTGTAACAAAATAATAATAATAATAAAAGTTAGTGTACTAAGTTCTTAAAACCGGTTTAATAAGTGAACCAAAGTTCAACAAAAGTAATAAACCTTTTTTTTTTTGAGAAAAAGGTTGGATTAAACTAAGCATCATTTTATGATAAATTGAAATGGGCGGAGATAATTTGGGATATGTTTGATCTAATTAAACCCAACCTGAGTCCAAATTGCTAAGTGGGCTTGATTTAATCCTTTGAACCAACCTGATTTTCTTGGAACCAATAGATCTGAACAAAAAAAAAAAGATTTCTAAATTAATTTTAGAAAAAATATTTCAAGGCTTTCAGCCGGTTTAATTCAATCGGTTTAATTGTAACTTAATAAATCATTTAAATAAACCTAAACCAAGCGGTTATTTTTTCGATTTAGTTAACTAAGTTATCAATACTTATCTTCCTTCCACCGATCAATCCATACCTATTCTTGAAAAATTAGATCTCAGTCCTAACCAATTTATTTTGCAATGATGGCAGTCCTAACCAATTTGTTTTACAAATGATGGCTTAGGAATCAAATCAAAGAGGGTTTGTTGATCCTCTATAAAAGCCCTAGAAACGGAACCAGTTTCTCCCCATCTTTCTTCTTCTCCTCCTTCGCTGCCTAGCCAAAGCCAACGTCCCAAGTTCCAGAGATTTTGCTGAAGCCCTGATGAAGCTTGGGACTTCGCAATAGAAGTCATCCTCGCCAATGCTGGTGATTAATATCATCCCAGTTACTCCATGAAAATCCTTCGTTTCATAATCTTAACCTCTGTTTCTTTCTTTCTAATACAGGAAAATTCGGCCATCAAGGTTTGCAATTGGATCAAGTGAAGGTTTGGGAAGCTTTGCCAGAGATCCTTGATCGGAACTCTGACGCTGGTCATCACCATGGCCACAGGTGAGTTAGAGTTTGGATTACTCTGTTTCATTCATTCTTCAACTAGAAGATAGGAAAGCTATGCGGTATAATGAATCTAATGTGTCTTTGGTTAGGAAGATAAATGTCCTCTTGCTGGTTTGATCTTAATCTAGTTCTTGAACATCTCTATTGAAGAATATGAACTAGAATTCTGGCGACCGATGTCAAGTTGGGCCGCCATGCTCTCGACGACATCTGAGAGAACATCTTCTCCTTTCTCACCACCAACTCCGACCGCAATGCCGTCTCCCTCGTCTGTCGCGATTGGTTCCAGATCGATCGCTGCTCCCGCCGCAGGATCTTGATCGTGAACTGCGAGGCCGTCAAACCTGCTGCCATTGTCGACCAATTCACGGGTGTCCAGGCCGCCTACCTACATCAGGGGCAGTCCTTGGTATGAAGAGTCCCCCATCCCTACAGACTGGGGCTGCAGGGCCGAGTCTTGGGTCGCCGCCATGGCCAAACGGTGGCCTCAGCTTGAGGAGGTCCACCTTAAGAGGATGGTCGTCAACGACGACCGCCTCAAGCTCATATCTGAGGCTTTCAAGAAGCTCAACATACTCATTCTGCATACATGCGAAGGAGTAACGAACAAAGGCCTTGCTGCCATCGCCGCCAATTGCAGGTATATATACACACACCATATACTCCCAAAATCTTTTATAGAGAAAAATTATGAGATCATTTTCGTTCTTGCAGAAATCTAATGGAGCTAGACTTCCCATTCACCTTTATAGAGGAAAATTATGCGAACTGTTTTAGCTATTTTCCCGAATCTTTTTACGTCTTTGGTAAGATTGGACCTTACAAAAAGCTTGAATGCAGAGATTATCCCTGTCGTTGAGTGCCTCGTGAGCAGATGCACAAACATCCAAATTCTTAGGATCCTTGACCCTCTGCCTCTTCATAGTCTTGTCAATCTTGTAGACAATGCACCTAAGCTTATTGTACTTGAAACTCATCTGCTTGATGTTCAGCACAATGCTGCTAGTGGAGCTTATTTGCTTGCTGCTATTGAATACGACGCACCTGACTATGATCCAAAGCTCTTTTCCAATCTTCAATTAGCGTTTGCAAGATGCGAACGAATGAGGAGTCTGCATCTTTTTAAAACGGTAACTGAAGAATATCTTCCCGCAATCTACTACTCAGTCTGCAGTGGCCTTACGTCTCTGAATCTATATTCCTGTGGAATTACAAGACGTGACCTCCTCATCCAACTAGTCAGCCGATGCAAGAATCTGCAGCGACTACAGGTACCATCCTTATTATATTACAAAATGCATTTTATTTTCGTACTCCTTTCCTTTGATTATCCTTAATTAATTAACATTGCTAGACAATTGCTTGCATAGAATATCATCGGTTGCCATAGGATGACCTTTTTATTTTTTATTTTTGTCGTTTTCCTCATTTGGATGCTGATTAACTCAGCAAAGTTCTGATCATCACCTTTTAGCATCATTTATGTTCTATTTATTCGTTTGTCTAGTTAATCTCTGTTCATTTTTTTATATATACACGAGAACATCAACTTTTAGGTAGAATCTTACTTCCGGAATGATGGACTAGAGACTGTGGCATCATCTTGTAAGCTGCTTCAAGAACTGCATGTCTTCTGTCCTTCTTTCGGCCGTGTGCACTGGGAGGAGGACTATTCTTTCACTGAACATGGCCTCGTTACCGTCTCTGTGGGATGCCCAATTAATGCTCCGGTATATCGAATACGGGTGCAATCAAATGACCAATGCTAGCTGCTCTCGTCGCTGTTGCCCAGAACCGTCCCAATCTTACGTGCTTCCACTTGAGTGGTTTGGATCCCAGGGCGCATGATTATGAGACTCAAGAGCCATTATTCGATAAAGGCTTTTAGTGCCATTGTAGAATCTTGCAAGGATCTCAGGCGTCTGTACCTCAGGGGTTCCCTCACCGATGATGCGTTCGGATCTATTGGGGCAAATGCAAATCGCCTTGAGAGGCTCTCAATTGCATCTACTGGACAAAGTGCTGTTGGTCTCCACTACATTCTTTCAGGCTGCAAGAGCTTACGGAAGCTGGATATCTGGGAATGTCCATTCGGAGAAAATGCTTAATTTGCTGTTCAATGCTGCTAAATTGAATAGTATGCAAGTCCTTCTGATGGAGTCGTGCTCTGTGAGCTTGAGAGCATGTTGGTTTCTGGCCCAGGTGATGTCAAGCTAGGCTTAATGTGGAGGTTTGCCATGAAATTGAAGGGAGTACATTAGATGCGCAGCCGGATGATGATTTCCTTGTGGAGAGCCTCTATGTTTATAAGTCTCTTGCAGGTCGGATATCTAACAGTCCACCTAGCGTCTGGACAGTGTGAGTGGTGCTGTGAGACAATGAAGTACTGATTCCTACCTCTGTTTTTTCATCCACTTGATTACTCTTACTAGTTCTTTGTAGCCATCCCGTTTGCATATATTCATAAGATCAGAGAACAAAGTTGAAAGTTTCATACAAGAAGTTAATGGTCTTAGTCTGAATGGTCAAGCTCTCAACAAAAATACCCATGAACATACTTAAATCAGTTGATTGAGATGGAAAACCATGCATCGGCCCACGTACAGTGTCTCACTCGAATCCGAATACTCAATGCCCAACCTCTTTCTGCGTATAAAACCTTCAAGTTATAAATTTGTTTTTAAGGAAACACTGTTTAGTTTGCAAGCCTCCACGAACCTATCAGAACAAAACCAACTACAATTAAGGGCTAGTTTGGAAGCTGAATACTCGGGAATATTTGTTTTTTAAACTCGATAGGCACAGCCAGTACTGGATCAGTAAGGGTTTAATTAAGCAAGGAAAACATGAAATTAATGTCTTAAATAAATTTCTGTTATCTCCATTTAGTAATTTAACTGGTACCAAAATAATGCTTTGATATTTTAGTTACATTTTTTTAATAATAGAGCTGTTCTTTCCCTTTCTTTTCCCTCACTAATTAAGGATGATAAAAATCGGGACAACTGCTATATGTGTTGGATTTTTTAATCTAACATTGGGCTTATATGTGAAATAATTATGTGTTGCGTACTGTCAAATAAGGTTAAGCCTAATTAAAAGTGATCAACTAAGGTTTAGTGATTTTGGCTTAATGTATCTGATTAGGTGTGGCCCTTTAATATGTAGAGACATAAGGGGTTATTTTTATTTTTATGATTGGCTAAAATAGAAATACCAGAAGATAATGATGAAATTATCTATATATAAGCGTCACATTTCAGATCCGCTGCTCGGCTAGGGTATCACAATAGTCCTCGCGATCCAAAAGGCAGGTTCGTGAAAATAAAAATAAATCTTATATATATATATATATATATATATATATATATATATATATATATATATATATATATATATATATATCTTAACCACTCCGTGGGGAAACTTGATTGATCTCTCGAAAGCGCATGCAGAAGCAAAACACACAATATGCTGCGCCAAAAAAACAAAGAAAAAAGAAAACCGATCAAAGATCTAACCGCTACTTAATGAACTTTATATTATCATTTATTAATTCTTTATTAATTTATTTGACAGTTTGGTGACCATTAAATTCGTGCATGTCTTTGATAGGGAATACAACAAATATTGCTAGATTGCTATTCACTCAATAGTAATATAATCAAAATCAACACACAGAATAATAATAGGAATCAAAATAAAAAGAAAACAGCAAGAGACGAGGATTTTAAGTGGTTCACCCAAACTGGGCTACGTCCACGGCGGCACAGGATCTACCAAAGCTTCACTAAGAGTTGAATAAGTACAAGCCCTTAAAAACACACTCTCTCAGAAACTCTTATGATCTCACTACAAGATTACAGAACCTTTTTTTTTCTCTCTCTGCAGCACCCGGAGGTCTTTACCGAGCCTCCAATTTATTTCACACGTTTTGTAACTCCCTCACAAAAAAAACTTCCACACGAGATTTATGGCGAATGCTTCAAATCCTCCTCCAAAAGCTCCCTTCGGTGACTTTGGATAATGGCGAAAACATTCTCAACTAACTCCCAAAATCTATCCAAATCTTATGTTTGTTACTTTTGGATAATGACTGATTTGCCAACTCCTTCCTTTGTCAAACTTCCTCACGAAACAGCCGTGTCAGACCTTGTAACCTTCGTGAACTCGATGAAATTAAGCTCCATCCATAATAATCTCCCACTTGGAGATTAATGACATCAATCTTAGATCTACCTTCTTTCTCTATGCCGCACTCTCTTGATCTATCTATTGGAAAGCTTCACCAAGTTGCAACAGAGATTCAACTTGTCTCTGCTCACAACCTTGGTGAATATATCTGTAGGGTTTTTAGCTCCATCAATTTTCTCCAGCTTCAGCTACTCCTCATCCAACGCACTGCGTATGAAATGATACCTAAGCTGAATGTGCTTGGTTCTTGCATGAAATGCTGGATTCCTTGACAAGTGAACTGCGCTCTGGCTGTCGCTCCATAATGTATTACACTCGTGCTCCTTGCCGAGCTCTTCCATCAACCTCTATAACCAGATCATCTCTTTACTAGCTTCAGTGATCGCCACATACTCAGCTTCTGTAGTTGACAATGCCACTATCTTCTGCAACTGAGATACCCAGCTCACTGTTGTATCACCAATAGTGAAAACATAACCAGTGGTGCTCCTCCCACTGTCTCTATCACCAGAGTGATCTGCATCTACAAATCCCTGTACTTGAAGACTATCACCTCCATAGCACAAACTGTAAGTTGATGTACCCTGAGATATCTCAAGATCCACTTCACTGCATTCCAGTGCTCCTTGCCTGGATTCTACATGTACCTGCTGACTGCTCCCACTGCTTGTGCAATATTCGGTCTTGTGCAAACCATTGCATACATTAGACTTCCCATGGTTGAGGCATATGGAATTCCAATCATCTCATCCCTTGCCTTCTGAGTTGTTGGACACAACTACTTGCTGAGCTTGAAGTGTGCTACCAAAGGTGTTGACACTGCCTTTGCATTCTCCATATTGAACCTCTTTAGTACCTTCTGTACATAGTCCTCCTGAGATAGCCACAGCTTCCGTTGCTTCATATCTCTGTTGATCCTCATGCTAAGAATCTGCTTCGCCTCTCCCAAATCCTTCATTGAGAACTTCTTTGCCATCAGTTTCTTGAGCTCTTCTATCTTCCTCATACTGGAACCTGCTACAAGCATATCGTCCACATACAACGATAAAATAATAAACTCATTTGTAACATACCTCTGAAAGTATATACAATAATCTGACTGGTATCTGGTGAAGCCTTTCTCTAGCATGAAACTGTCAAACTTGAGGTACCATTGCCGCGGAGCCTGCATCAGACCATACAAACTTTTCTTCAATCTGCAGACCATGTCATCCTTTCCCTTGACCTGGAAACCTTCTGGTTGGTGCATGTACAGCTCCTCCTCCAAATCTCCATGAAGAAATGCTGTCTTCACATCTAGCTGCTCTAAATGAAGATCCTCCACTACTACCATGCTCAGAATCACCCTGATGGATGTCATCTTGACTACTGGGGAAAAGATCTCCTGGAAGTCAATTTCCTCTTTCTGTGCATAACTCTTGACAACTAACCTTGCCTTGTATCTCTTGGTACCATTGGCCTCATTCTTCATCTTGTACACCCATTTGTTGAACAGAGCTTTCTTGCCAGCTGGTAACTTCACAAGATCCCAAGTCTTGTTTTGCTTTAAAGAGTCCATCTCCTCTTTCATAGCCAACTCCCACTTGACCTTAGCTTCATTTTGCATGGCTTCAACAAAACATTCTAGCTCTCCAGAATCTGTGTACAAAACATAATCATTAGCAGAATACCTCTGTGATGGCCTGGTAACCCTCATGGTCCTCCTCAACTGTGGGGACACCAGCTGAGGTACCGATGTATGCATGTGGCTGTCTGTTCCAACCACATCTTCCTCCTCCACATCCTCGGAGTTTCCATCTTCAGTTTGCACTCAGAAAATTTCTCCATCTCTTACAGGATCGAGTTCTATAAACTCCTGTTTCTTTTCTTCCACTGCATCTTTCCTGTCTTTGTAAGTATGCTCTTCATCAAATACTATATTCCTGCTCAGAATGATCTTATTGTTCTGGAAATCCCAGAGCTTGTAGCCATACTCATCGCCACCGTATCCAATGAAAACACACTTTGTAGACTTGGAGTCTAACTTACTCCTCTTCTCTTTCTCAATCAAAGAATAAGTAATGCAGCCAAATACTTTAAGAAAAGAAAGTTTTACCTGTTTTCCTGTCCAAACCTCCTCTGGAATCCCACCATCCAATGCACTGGATGTACTCCTGTTGATCAAATACACTGCGGTGTCCAGTGTTGTCGCCCAAAAATATGTAGGTAGACCTGAGTCAAACCTCATACTCCTCTCTCTCTCAAGAATGGTCATGTTCATTCTTTCTGCCACACCATTCTGCTCTGGTGTCCCTGGAACGGTCTTGATCCTTCTGATTCCATGCTCTGCGTAGTAGACATCAAACTCTCTGCTATAGTATTCACCACCGTTATCTATCTTGAGACACTTGAGACTTGCTCTAATCTGGGTTTCACACATGACTCTCCATCTCTTGAAGATACCAAATTCCTCAGACTTTTCCTTCATAGCAAACACCCAGACTTTCCTGCTGAAATCATCTATAAACGTGACAAAGTACTTATTGCCCGCATATGATGCCACTGGTGCTGGACCCCAGACATCTGAATGAACAAACTCCAGCCTTTCATTCTTCTTCTGAGTTCTTGCTAACTAAAAACTCACTGTTTTCTGCTTACCATAGATACACTCTTCACAAAACTCTAGATTCACCTTCTTTAGCCCAGGTAGAAGCTCTCTTATGTGTAGAATATTCAAGTTCTTCTCACTAAGATGACCGAGCCTCCTGTGCCATACTGTAGTCATTATACTCGTCTCCTGCTGCCACTGAAGCTGAACTCTCACTGTCTGCCAAGAAGTAGAGAGTGCATGTCTGCTTCCCTTTGACAACAACCATAGACCCTTTAGTAATTTTTCACTGAGAATTACCAAAAATGGATACATAACCCTCAACATCAAGATAACTGATAGAAATTAGGTTTTTCTTTAACTCTGGGATGTATCTGACTTGTGCAAGTCTCAATTCTCTGCCTGTCACTGGCTTCAGTACAATTGTTCCTCTACCAATAATTCTGCACTGCTGTCCATTGCCAACTATGACATGACCAAAATCTTCTTGGATAAAATCCAAAATAGGTGTCTCTTTGAGCTGCAATGGTAAGAAGCCCTTGAGTCTACAAACCATAGATCTGAGTTTGCCCCATCGCCGGCTAACAGGCACACATCCTCAAAATTCCGCTCAATAGTACTCACAACATTTGCTTCCTGACCTTCCATCTTGCTCTCTGCACCTTTTTCCTTCTTCTTACCCCAACAATCCTTGCTCATGTGACCTTTCTTCCCGCGGTTCCAACACTTCATGGGAAATCTCCCTTTGGACTTTCCTCTGCTCTTGGACTGGCCTTTCTCTGACTTCTTCCTCTCCTGTGATATTCCTCTGGTATCCACCATGAGTGCAGTACTTGTAGAAGTCCTACCCATAGCCTTTCTTCTCATCTCATCATTCAATATACAACTAACTGCATCATTGAATGTAAGGATACCTAATACCGAGTTGCTGACTATCATCATAAGATTGTCCCAACTCTCTGGCAAGGAACATAAGAAAAGAAGCGCCTTGAATGAATCATCAAAAACAACAGAGACTGACTCAATTAATTAATCATCGAGTTGAACTCGTTCAGATGCTCCGTCACTGAACTATTCTCAGCCATCTTCAAATTGAAGAGCTTTTTCATAAGAAATATCTTGTTTGAGGTGGAAGGTTTTTCATACAGCTTTGTTAAAGCGGTCATCATATCCACGGTGGTCTTTTTCTTTGCAATATTATACGCCACTTGAGGTGTCAATGATAATCTGATCGTGGCCAAGGCTTTCCTTTCCAGAATCAACCAATCTGAGTGCTCATTGAATCCGGCTTCTTTCCTTCTAATGGAAGGTAAAGATCCTTCTGATATAGGTAGTCCTCAATTTGCATCCTCCACCATTCAAAATTATGACCATTGAATTTCTCGATTTTGATCTTGTCTTCTGCCATCTCTATGTTGATTTATCCGACCGTAATAATAATATGAAGATAACCAGGCTCTGATACCAATTTGATAGGGAATACAACAAATATTCCTCTAATAAGATTGCTATTAATACGGCCAAGTACGCAGTTGCGATATAATCAAAATCAACACACAGAATAAAAATAGGAACCAAAATCAAAGAAAACAGCGAGAGACGAGGATTTTACGTGGTTCACCCAAACTGGGCTACGTCCACGGCGGCATAGATCTGCAAGGCTTCACTAAGAGTTGAATCAGGTACAAGCCCTCAAAAAACTCTCTCACAAACTCTTATGATATCACTAAAAGATTACAGAACCCTTTTTTTCTCTCTGTAGTACTCGGAGGTCCTCACCGAGCCTCCAATTTATTTCACACGTTTTGTAACTCCCTCACAAAAAAAACTTTCACAAGAGATTTGTGGCAGACAGTTACAGCTAAGATGACGCCTCAAATCCTCCTCCAAAAGCTCCCTTCGGTTACTTTGGATAATGGCCAAAACATCCTCAACTAACTCTCAAAATCTATCCAAATCTTATGTTTGTTACTTTTGGATAATGACTGATTTGCCAACTCCTTCCTTTGTCAAACTTCCTCACGAAACAGCCGCGTCAGACCTTGTAACCTTCATGAACTCTGATTTGGGGCTTCCTTTTGATGAAATTAAGCTCCATCTATAATAGTATTTTCATCTGTCAACAGACTTGCAGTACTAGTGGTCAGCCAGTAGGGAGAGACCTCTTTCTCCCTCTTGATGGACCGGCTAGAGTCAGTGAAATAAAGGTCCGCAAAGGGGGTGGGGGGCTGGGAAAACAGCTAAGAGTCCAATTAAGTACATTTTGTTTTTGTGTTCTTCAAGCTGTATACCAGATATTTTTTTTATCCATGTTCCTAAACAAGCAACCAAAAACTAAAGGATTGAACCACGTACAATGAGAAACATACCACAGCGTAGATGCATGAAAAGATGACAATGGTCCAGAATCGGACAAGATAGGCGTCGAAACGCGCCGAGGATGGTGAGGATGAAGGCCGCCCCGATCCGGTCGTTGGTGTGGGTGGCGGCGTCAGGCAGCGACTGATGCATCTCCCTCACCAAGTATGTCACCATGTTCACAGCTACGCATAGAAAGCCATCCTCTCGCCACCTTGTTCACTGGCCGGCGACAGTTCATTCGCAAGGACATCAGAGCCTCAAGCTTTATTTTGAACTTTAGTTTGTATTTAGGGCATATTATGTACTGAAATGTTTTGATGTAATTAGGACTTTTGATGTAATTGAAATGTTGAAATGATGTTCAATCTGCATTTTGATAGTTTGTTATAGTTGAATGATGTAATGAAACAATCATGTAATGAACATTTTGATACTTAATGAATTTCATATTTGATCTTTGAAGCATTGAATTTCAATTCTGGCATTTGATGTTTAAGCCTTAATGCACCTTCTAAACCTTTTGTTGATTATAAAAAAGGAGGAGAGAAGATAATTGTATATGCATTGAATGAACTTATTGAATGAATTTGATTAATTGGTATCAAACATTGAATGAACTTAATTGCATGAATTTTAATGATAAGGGAGAGAAGATGTTAATTTGAGTATCATAGGGAGAGCTACTCATTCAGGGGGAGCTTAACTATGAGAACTTATCTCTGCTTTGAAACTTTCATTGATTAATCATGCATATACTCAATGTTTTTGTCATCACCAAAAAGGGAGAGATTGTTGACTCAATTATTGATTTTGATGATTAACAAAAGCCATGAGTATATTCATTATGTTTCTGACAAATTTGAGAAGTGTTTCAGGGATTAAGAATGTTTAATTATTCAAGAATACATAAAATCAGTTTTGAATCAAGTTTTAAATAGAAAATATTTAAGTTCAGAACTTGGAGTCGACACCCACAGTGTCCGGAGCCGACACCAGAGCGTATTAGAACTATTCTAAGATTTCGGCACGATTTGGAGTTGACACCTGAAACTCTGGAGCCAACTCTAACCTGAGATACAGAAGAGTGCTTTCTGCGTCAGTTTTTGGAGCCGACACCTGAGTTCGGGAGCCGACACCTAAAATTTCTGGAGCCAACTCTAACCTGAGAACATAGAACGTATTTTTGAGACATCGTTAGAGTCGACACCCTCAGATATTAGAGCCGACACCAATGCGCCGAGCCGACACATCACTTTTTTGGAGTCGACTCCCCAACGAACTTTTTATTACTATTTTTGGAAACCCAAGTTGGAGCCGGCACATGGAAAGTTGGAGCCGACTCCAACCTGTCAGGAATGGATTTTCAGATTGTCAGAACGGACTCTAACGGTAATATTTTTCTACCTAATCTCTAATGGCTATATTCTTTGCATGTAGAAGCAATTAAGTACCTTGTAACGGCTATTTTCTCACCTAATCTTGGATTAAGAAAACTATAAAAAGAGGGCATTCGTTCATTTGAAATATAAGAGAAAAGAAAGAGAAAAAGAGAGAAGAAAAATCAAGAGAAAATCAAAAAATCAAGTGAAAAAGAGAGAGAAATTTTCAAAGAGAAATCTCTGAGTCCATGCCTATTATCTGAAGAGAGATTCAAAAGAAATTCAAAGCCTTCAAAGATCAATTTCGGAGGATTTTCAAAGGAGAAAAGAAGAAACTCAAAAGCCCCTTTTTCTTCAACTTCTCTACAACAAATTTCTGTGAAGAATCAGAGCTAAAGCTTGATTCAACCATTTAAAAGAGAAGAGGAAAAGAAGAAAAGAAGAAAAGCTCACATTCAAATCGCTTCAAACAAGCTTTTCTAATCCTTGTTCATTTAAATTGCATATTTGCTCATTTGAGGAGCTGTTTTGTGCTTGTGGTTTGTGTTGTGTGCTGGTGAGCCCAGAAAATTGGCTGGGTTCATTGTGATCCCGGGTAAAACAACAAGTTGGAGTTGTGAGCTTGTAAAACAACTCGACTATAATCGGTGGGATTATAGTGTGGACCCAAGTATTGCTTGGGAGTGGATGTAGGTGTTGGAGACACCGAACCACTATAAAATTTTTGTGTTTGCCGTGCATTTATCTCTCTCTATCTTCTTCATTTGTGCTTAGCTTTTATTAATTCAGTTTACTTAAGCACTTTCATATCAATCTAATTATCTTCAAAGAGTTAAATTTTTTTAAACAACCCAATTCACCCCCCCTCTTGGGCTGCCATCTGGGCCAACATGGCCAAACAGAGAAAATTGCCATCCCTAGGAGATTTGAGAGGATGGAGGATGGTATATCGCTTTGGAAGCTAAAGCACATCCATTCAGGGAGATGCTCCAGGGGGAAGACGTACTTGACGAAGGCACTGCCATTGATGGAGAAGATGGAGGGAATGAGGATGCCCTGGGGCGAGAGGAGGTCGTAGAGGGCAGCAGCAAGGTCGGGGTCAGTGAAGGCATAGTGGATCCATGCAGAAGAGGAGGAAGAGGGTGAGGACGAGGGCGAGGGTGAGGGCGAGGGAGGGGGGAGTCGTCGAAGCCGAAAAGGCGGTAGAGGAGCAGGACGGGGGAGTGGACGAGCTCCTAGCTATGCTCGGGTACAAGGTCCGCTGCTTGGATATGTTTGACATCGCCCAGAAGCTCGAGCAACTCGAGATGGCCATGGGCAGCAGCACCACCCAGGACGATGCTTTCCTCTTCCACCTTGCCTCCGACATCGTCCACTATAACCCCTCTGACCTCTCCAACTGGCTCGAGAGCATGCTCTCCGAGCTCAATGCGCCGCCTCCTCCCCTCCAGTCCTGGACCCCAATTCCCAACTACTGGACAACCATTTCGAGCTACCCCGGTCCCCATCGCCTCAGTCTCGATTCTTGATCCGGCTGATTCCTCTATTGTGACCACCATCGGCTTCCTGACCCCTCGGCACCAGGCGGAGTACGATCTCAAACCTGCCTCCTCTGCCATCACCGCCACCCCTGGCCACATCGTGCACAGATCAAAGCCCTTGGCGGAAGTGAACTCCAGGGATCGGAAGCGGATGAGGACCTCCTCCTCTTCCTCGTCCTCATCCCAAGGAAGAGGGTTTGGAGTAGTCAGTAGGAGGGATGGGATCATCGATGCCTTCCGCAACGGAGGCATTGTCGATGACGGCAGGGCCGGCAGTAGGGAGAGAAGGAGCAAATGGCCCAGGGCCTATCGTGCTTGGCATGATTCGTCACGGGCCGTAGCATGCCGTGCTCGGCACGGTCCAGTCCAAAATGGGCCGCGGGCCATGCCGGGCTCTAAATTTTTTTTAACGGACCGTGCCAGGTACGACCTGTTTTTTTATTCAGCCCAGGGGGCTTGGGCCGTGCTGGCACAGCACGGCGGCCAGCACGGCCCAGTGCCCATCTTTAGTCGAGACCATTCTTTTTTTGATATTTTGTTGAAAAAGTATCTTATTTTGAAAATATTTTTAAAAAATATTATTTTAAAAAATCCAATTAAGTTCTGCCCTGGTTATTGAATTGGAGAGAACCTTGGCTGATGAGGAAGATGTTAACTGTGGATGTGTTGTGGTAATTATAACTTTTTACTCTCATAGAAAGACACGCTCTCTTGGAGTTTCAGAGATGACTCAATATGACTAATCGAGAGCTTTTTAGGTATGGATGCAAGAAATCCGGACCTTGCTTCCACCCTGGCAAAGTCATTCCAATTGTTTATAAGACAATAGTAAAAAGAGTACGTCTCTCTGCATATATATATATATATATATATATATATATAAAAAAAAAAATGAAAAAAAAAGTAGGGTGCAACTCCAGCTCATGAAATTCGGATTTTTCTCAATCCTAATTCTAATCCTATTTGTAAAATATCAACTCTAGCCCTAACTCTAACCCTATTTGTAAAACCTCAATCCTAACTCTATTTTGAAAAATCAGATTCGGATTGAGTTTCAGATTAATGGAAAAAAAATACTTTTTTTAAAATAAATAAACATCAAATTATAAATCCCAGAGATGAAAAAATAAAATCTCTTGCCGAACGTATAAGCTGGACTGGAGGCTTTAACATTGTATTAAAATAAAAAAGTCTTACCTAAAATAAAGAAGAGGAGGAGGTGCCATAAACAAAGAAGAGGAGGCAGAAAATGAAACGAAATATGCGGATGGTCCGTCTTTATGTTTGTCCTTCTTTTCCACGCTTGCGATTGACGGCCTAGCCATTCTCCCCCTCAAGTTGGTCATCTCGTACGATATGACTGGTGCCCTTAATGCCCCCCAAAACCTGGTGCAGATAAGCTATCCAATGTTCGGGTAACCCTTGGGTTCGGATTGAGATCAACCCGAATCCGGATTAATTGCAAATCGGATCGAATTAAACCTGGGTCTTTCAGGTTTGGGTTGGACAAATATGAATTTAAATACTACTGTAAATTAAATTTGATGGGCCGGATTCGGATTGAACCCGACCCAAGTTGCATTCCTAGGAAGAAGTCTATTTTCGGGCTGGGACTTCTTGCTGATACCGTTACTTCATTGTCCGGTTGTGTAATTTTAGACTAGCTTGGTAACCCCGCGGATATTGCACTTCAGATGAGCTTGATCCTTTTGGGGTAGAAGAGATAGGGGGGAGAGGGAGAGAGAGTAAAAATGAAAAGCATCCGCTCAAAAGCTATTAAAAGTCGAACTAGGCGCTAAGGCCCGTGCGAGTGCGAAGGCGCTGTCTTTGCCTACCTACGTTGTATTTATTTATTTATTTTTTTGAAATAATGGATGATCACGTTATTCTGATACGAATCAATACCAAAAGATCAAAAAATAAAATTTAATGGAATATAATAGGGTATGAATTCCATGCTTTTAAATTAAAAAATCATAATAATAGACTACTAAAATTGTAATTTAATCGGTCGCTGAATTGACTTCTCGATAAATATGTCAAATTTGAACCATATATGCATCTTGAAGGATAGATCATATGCCATAAACAAAGGGTTGATAGATGAGTGATCTTGCAGATTTCGTCATCCATTGTATGACAAAAATAAATTCTTTCAATAATGAGACGATAAGCTTCAATAAATAAAATATGCTATGAAGCTCAGCCTATCTACGGTGTTAACGCAGCGCCATAAGAATCAAAACGAAAGCAATTTAGGTGCAGGGGCTACCGGGTTTCAGAGATGAGGTAAGTTGGTAGAGGGAGATGGACAAGCAGCAGTTTATATTTAGTTGTCGGGCATCAGAAAAGTCGTTGGATTTGATAGCTCCGGTCGCGTCCATCAGCCAGCCCCTTATGCACCGCAACCCTGATATCATCGTTGTTGAGATTTTATGGTTGATTTTATTTCCTAAGTAAATTCGGCTTGCGTGAAAAATATCAAACTTATATATAAAATAAAAACTGTAACTTTTTTTTTTTTACCAACCAATAATGTCTACCACGAGCGGGAGGCACATGTATTGGTGAAAAGCTTCGAAGTACTTAATTTCCTTATAATCTTCTTAAATTTGATTCAATCAAAAGAAGTTATATATATCGAATCAAATTTTATACATTTAATGAGATGTGGCATGCATGCATCGTGTGATTGATTGTTTCTTATTATATAATATATTAATGCAAATATATTTTAGATAAAAAATAACAGAAATATTTACATTTCTTTAATGGTGTTGCTCCCTTGCAGTTATTTACATTCCGTGTTTACCGCTCCGAGACAACGTTAACCCGTGGCACGAAAAACCTCCTCTATTTAATTTGATGAATATCACATATAATCAACAGCTTATTATCTCTCTCTACCTTGTTCATCATATAAAGCTTCTCTTCTTGCTTCCTCTAGCTTACTCATCCTCTCCGTTTAATACGTCTCCATGGACTACGTACGTACGGGCCTCTGCCACTGCATGGATGATGTCGGCAGTTGTAAGTTCCAGTACCATTCTTCTCCCTCCTTCTGCTGCATCACTGTATGATCTAATAATTAATATATTATGAGATGTTTTACTCTCACCGGTTCTCTAACTTGCCGGTGCCCATGGATTACATCTGGTCGGATTGCAGAAATAGTGGGATAGAGAGAGGCTCAACTTAACTGTAAGCTCTCACCATCTCCTCTAGTGTATAATTAATTCATTAATCAAACCTCTCAATGGTCGAGTTGTTTTCTTGGTTATATGTTAGTTCTTTTATTCTTCTATTAGCTTGGGCGGCACAAATAAATCTTACTGTTGCTCGTCAATGACACCCACCTGCAGCGTGTGGCAGAGCCGGACCGCTGCTGTACGCCATTACGGTGGTCTTGGCTTGCGCCTCAAGCCCGTCTATTAATTTAATTAATTTATTAAAGAATCAAGACCATAGCCCAAAATCTATTGGCTCCATTAATTCGTTGAAGGATCAAATTCATGTAATCTAAAAATTTGAATAAAAATTAATTCATAATTTATGAACTTAAGTTATAAGTAAATAATATTTTTTTTATTTACTATTTTGAGATATTATAATTTTACTGGGGTTGTTGGTACTGTAAGAATGACTTCATGGTAAGACTTTACCATTATCCCACCATAACTTTTGCATACTTGGATCGGCTCTTATATCATTTGTAATAACTCAAGTCAGTTATTGACCTAATTAATCTCTTGAAGGACCAAAATCATAAGGATCAAAAACTCAAGTAAAAGTTAATTGGCAGCCAGTAAACTTGAGTTACAAGCATGTAATACTTTTTTTTTCATCCAATGTGAAACTATTTTAGAATATTATTGATGAATATAATTGTGTTACAAACTATATTTTCTGATAAAAGCATAGCCTAAATGTATTTAAAGACTATTTTTTGGACTTTTAATTACGTCTAAAAAACGTAGTTTAAAAGAGAAACTTTTAACTACACTTACCTAGACTATGTTTTAGAAAATATAGTCTAAATATAAAAGACTACATTTTTTAGACGTAGTCTAATTAAAAAAATTGTTGTAGTGTCTGTTAAATTCATTTGCATCCAAGAAGCAGTATACGATATTTATGGTCTTAGCATTTAGCTGAACTATTTTTCTATCGTTCTCATTCCAATCCTTTTTAGGCTTAGGAATAATAGAACCATCTACAGTGAGTATGGAAGTGCTAAGTCCATTTGTAATGATACTCCAAAGATCATAATCCAAAGCTTAAATGAATATTCTTATTCTAGCTTTCTAATATGAATAATTGGTGTCATTAAACAATGGGGGTCTATTGGTGGATTGTCCATCAGAAAAAAAAAAAAATCAACATAGGCTGCCATTTGGATCTTTAGCTCTTGATTGTTAAATCGAGAAAGAGTGAGCACAGGCTATGATACCAATTGTTGGCCCAGATGGCAACCCAAGATGAGGGTGAATTGGGTTCTTTAAAAAATTTAAACCTACTTTCCCAAATAATGCTCAAATGCAATGTTATGGAAAATATAAGTGTAGTGCGAAATAAACCAAGCAAAATATAAGAGACGGAGAGGAGAGAAAAAAGACTATCACAAGTAAATACAAGGATTTATAGTGGTTAGGTGTTAGCTACACCAACGTCCACTCCCAAGGACCTCTTGGGTATCACTATAATCTTCCTGATTACAGCGAAGTTGTTTTACAAGCTCACAACTTAAATTTATTATTTTTTTGGAATCACAACAAATCTAGCTAGTTTTCACATGATCACCGGCACAAAACCCTTTTACAAGCCAATCTGTCTTACATAGGGACTAACTGCCTCTTGATTCAATCACTTGATTGAATCAACTTACAAAAGATATAAAAAGTTGAGATACAACAAGAATAAAGCTCCAAAATAAGCAAATAAAGCAATATAAACGAATAGAAATAGGAGCCTGATTTGAAGATTTCTAAAGTTGAGCTCTTCTTCTTTTGATCTTTCTCAAGATGAAACTTGAAGCTTTTAGAAGTTTTTTTGATTTGAAGCTTGAATTAGAAACTAGGGCTCTCTTCTCTTCTCTTTTCCTTTTTGATTTGATGGAAATCCCTCAAGATTTGCTTTAGATTTTTAGGATTTTTCTTGAGCTCTATTTTACTTGAAATTTAAACTTTTCCTCTTTCTTTTCTTCTTTTTCTCCCTTTTTCTTCTCTTGTTTTGAATCAACTCTGGGATCTTATTTATAGGCTTCCTCGAAATTCACTTAAAATTCATTTTTAAGGTGGAAACTATCCATTGCCAAGAGTGGGAAGAATGTTTGCATGAATAGGGAAAGAGCTGTTAAATACCATTGAAGATTGTTAGGTTCTAGAGCTGTCTCTGATAGTTCTGGAGTTAGCTCCTGAAGGGTTGAATTGACTCAAATAGGTCATGAGTTGGCTCGAGCAGGTCACGAGTCGACTCAAGCTTGGGATGTCCAAAAAGTGATTTTTCTACTCATTGAGAGGTCGACTCTTACTTTTTGGGGGGTCGACTTTGGTTCACCATGAGTCAGCTTAAGCTGCTTCGGGAGTCGACTTGGGCTGGCACCAGTTTTCTTTCTCACTGTGAGACTGTGTGAGTTGACTCGAGCTCGATGCAGAATTATTGTCTCTCTATCCTTCTGACCGAGTCGGCTCACCCACTGTGGGAGTCGGCTCGAGAGCATGCCAAAACTATCAAACTATGCCAGAGCGTGCCAGAGTCAACTCCTCAACTGTGAGAGTTGACTATAAGTGTTAAAACTGACACTTAAAGCGAGACTCAAGTTTAAACTTGATTTTCCTTGGTTTTCTTGGTTGGACTTGTGATTTTGACTAATTTTAACTCTATGAAACACTTAATCAAAATAATCAGTAACATAAGAAATATACTCATGTGGTTTTTTTTATTCATCAAAATCAATATATGGGTCAACAGGGTTTTAGGATCAAGCCTCTTATCATCTTACTAAAAGCTATAGCTATTAGTAGAGGCGATACTTTATTTCCTTAAGCCTCGAGGCTGATTCCTGCAGGGCATCCCCCACAGTTCACAACGGTAGAGCACAGCCCCATGCTAAGTGGCAAGCAAACATAAGGGGCTTTGCAGTGTATACACATGGCACACATCGGTTGGTTGGGCTATCAAGCATCGATGTCATGTGTCAGCCCCCATAAGCCTACACATGATAGAGAATCCCTAAGGGAGATGCTAGCCCCCATAAGCCAACAATCCCATCCCTCACCTCCCAGCGACATCCAAGGGATTCAAACCAACAACCTCGCTCTAATACCAGGTTTTAGGATCAAGCCCCTTACTATCTTACCAAAAGCTATAGCTATTAGTAGAGGTGGCACTTTATTTCCTTAAGCCCCAAAGCTGATTCCTGCAGGGCACCCCCCATAATTTACAATGGCAGAGCAGAGCCCCACGCTAAGTGGTGAGCGAATATGAGGGGCTTCGCAGTGCGTACACATGGCACACACCAGTTGGTTGGGCTGTCAAGCACTGATATCATGTGTCGGCCTCCATAAGCCTAGACATACAATGAATCCCTAAGGAATATGTTGGCCCTCATAAGCCAACAAGTTGGCTTTCACATAGCATGATACGAGCCATGTCTTCTAGTCCTATTCTTTCTTTCTACCATCCCATTTTGCTGAGGCATCCTAGGTGCAGAAAAATTATGATGGATGTCATTTTCTATGCAAAATTTTTTAAACAATTGATTTTCAAATTCAGTGCCATGATCACTTCTAAGAAACACAATGGTATGATTTTTTTCATTCATGATTTTTTGAAGAATTTTAGAAAAACAGAGAAAGTCTCATATTTATAAGCTAAAAATAATACCATATGAATCTAAAATAATCATCTACTATCACAAGATAATATTTCTTTTCTCCTACACTTATGGTTCTAGTAGTACAAAAAAATCCATGTGAAGTAGTTTAAATGTCCTAGAAGTTAAAATAACATTTTTAGATTTAAAAGAACTTCTAGTTTGCTTTCCAAATTAATATGCATCATAAATTCTATCATTTTCAAAATTCAGTTTTGGAAGGCCTTTAACTAAACCCTTTTTAAATAATTTTGAAATCAAATGTGTGCTTGCATAACCTAGTCTATGGTGCCATATCCAACCAATCTCATTAACTTTAGCATCGCTAGCAATCAGGCAATAATTACCTATAGATAAAGCATTTAAATCAATTAAGTACACATTGCTATTTCTATTTCCAACAAAAATGGTGCTATTGTCAATAGGATTAGATACTATGCAAATAGAGGCCTCAAAAGAAACTTTGAAAATTTTATTACATAGTTGCTAATGCTAATCAAATTGTGCTTTAAGCCATCAACATATAAGACAGTTTTAGTAAATGTAGAGGGAGTGATCTGAATTTTATCAATTCCCAAGATGTGACCTTGAATATTGTTTCCAAAGGTCACCACTCCACTTCTTTTGGCTTCTATGGTGATAAATTGATCTTTATTACCCGTCATGTGCCTTGAGCAACCGCTATCAAGATACCATTTTCTTTTTCTCCTATGATTGCAAGATACACCTGTATAGCAATCAACTTTTGTATTTAGGTGTCCAAGTTTTCCTGGATCTTTCATGGCTAGTTGCAGAAAATATAGTTCCTTTTGTAACCCAAATCATCTTAGGCTTATTACTAGCATTGCATGATTGCAAGCAAAAGATTTTTGACCTCTTTTCTGTGCAAAAGTAGAAAATATCAATATTAATAGAACTTTTCACAAAGAAATTATTCACAAGTTTTTACTTCTTGTGAGGCTTATATCATAAGCCCGCTCTATCAAAAATAGCTCTTTGATTCTTCATTAATAGATCTAGTCTATTAGAGCTATAAGTAAATTTATCAATAATATTTTATATTTTTTTAATTTTATTTTTTAATTGTTAATTTTTAGCAAAATAGTATTCTTTTCATTTACTAAAACTTGCTTTTTAGATTTTAGCTTATCAAGCTCAGTAGCAAATTAATTTTTCTCATTAAGCTTTTTGAGAAGATTTTGATTTTTAGTTTTCAAGACTTTATTCTTTGATTTTAGAACTTTAAAATCATTTAAAAGCTCATTGAAAGCATTATAAAGTTCCTCAAAGGTAAAGTCATAAAGAGGGCTTTTAGAACATATCTCTTCTTCATTTGCCATAGGCATATGTTTGCAATTTCTTACTGTTCCTTCTTGGAGGATAATTTATCGTTGTCACTCCAAGTTGCAATATAGGCCTTTTTCCTCTTCTTAAATCCCTTCTTAAGATGAGAACAATCAGATTTATAATATCTTGGCTTCTTACATTCATAGCATATAACGAGATCCTTCTTTTTCTCTTTTTCTTTATCTCCTTCCGCCTTGACACCAGATTTTCTTTTGGGAATGACCTCCTTCTTTGCATGAATTTTTTGAATTTTCTTGCAAGAAGGGTAGTATCATCATCATCATCTTTCTCATTGCTACTTTCCTCTTTTTTAGCAGCTTTCAAGGCAACGATCCTTCTTCTCTTAACATTTTCTTCCATGTGTTGCTTCAAGGTAAGTTCATATGTCATGAGGGATCCAAGAAGCTCCTTCAAAGGTAGAGTGTTCAGATCTTTGACTTCTTGGATGGTTGTCACCTTTGCCTTCCATGTTTTTGGAAGAGACCTACGAATCTTTTGCATAATTTTAATATTAGTATAGGTATTCCCAAGACTTTTCAATCCATTCATAATATTAGTAAATCTTGTAAACATGCATGTGATGGATTTATTTTATTCTATATTAAAGATATCATATTTATGAACAAGTATGTTAATCTTTTGACTCTTTAACTTGGTTAGTACTCTCATGGGTACCTTTCAACTTATCCCATATCTCCTAAGATGCAAGTAGATATTTGTTGAACTCATTTGGATTCAGGGAGCAGTATAGGACATTCATGGCCTTGGCATTTAGCTAGGCCATTTTTTATCATTCTCATTCCAATCCCTTTCAGGCTTAGGAATGACAAAATCATCTACTGTTAGTGTGGGAGTGCTCGGACCATTTATAATGACACTCCAAAGATCATAATTTAAAGCTTGAATGAATATCATCATTTTAGCTTTTCAATATGAATAATTGGTGCCATTAAATAGTGGAGGTCTATTGTGGATTGCCCCTCAAAAAAAGAAGAACTAGCATGGGTTGCCATTTGAATCTTTAGCTCTTGATTGTTAGATCAAAAAATAATGAGTACAGGCTCTAATACCAATTATTGGCCCATATATCAACCCAAGAGGAGGGGGGGTGTGAATTAGGTTCTTTAAAAATTTAAGCCTATTTTGCTAAATAATGCTCAGATTCAATGCTAGAAAAATATAAGTGCAATACGAAATAAACCAAGCAAGATATAAGAGTTAGAGATGAGAGATAAGAGACAATCACAAGCAAACACATGGATTTATAGTGGTTCAGTGTTAACTACACCTACATCCACTCCCAAGGACCTCTTGGGGATTCATTATAATATTTTTAATTACAGTGGAGTTATTTTACAAGCTCACAACCCAAACTTATTGATTTTTCATGATCACAATGAACCCAGCTGATTTTCACAGGATCACCAGCAAAAAAACCTTCCTCAAGCCAACCTGGCTTACACAGGGCCTAACTACCCCTTGATTCAAACACCTGACCGAATCAATTTACAAAGATTATAGAGAGTTAAGATACAACAAGAATAAAGCTCCAAAATGAGTAAATAAAATAATATAAACAAGTGAAAATAGAAGGAGCCTGGTTTGAAGATTTCTGAAGCTGAGCTTTTCTTCTTTTGATCTCTCTCAAGATGGATCTTGAAGCTTTTAGAGAATCTTTTTGACTTGAAGATTGAATCAGAAGCTGTGGCTCTCTTCTCTTCTCTTCTCTTTCTTCCTTTTGATTTGATGAAAATCCCTCAAGATTTGCTTTGGATTTTTGAAATTTTTTTGAGCTCTATTTTCTCTCTAGGGCTTTTGAAACTTGAACTTTCCCTCTTTCTTTTTGATTTCTCCCTTGTTCTCTATTTTCCTCTCTCCTTTTTTTTTGAATCAACCCTGGGCTCTTATTTATAAGCATCTTCCAAATCCACTTAGAATCCATTTTTAGGTAGAAACTATCCGTTGGGAAGAATGTTTGGATGGATAAGAAAAGAGTCGTTGAAGTTTGTCAGTTTCTGGAGCTGCCTCTGATAGTCTGGAGTTAGCTCATGACATGGTCAAGTCGACTCAAGCAGATTATGAGGTGGCTCGAGCTCGGGCTATCCAAAAGGTAATTTTTTTTCCCATTGAGAGGTCGACTCACTTTTTGGGGATCGACTCGAGTTTACCATGAGCCGACTCAAGCTGCTTCGGGAGTCGACTCGAGCTAGATGCTAGTTTTCCTTCTTTCTGTAAAATTATGTGAGTTGACTCGAGTACTATGGGAGTCGACTCGAGCTCGATGTTGAAAAGTTATCTTTTTGTCCTTATGTGCGAGTTGGCTCGTCCACTTGGGAGTCAACTCGAGAGCATGCCAAAAGTGCCAAACCGTACCAGAGTTGATTTCTTAACTATGAAAGTCGATTCTAAGTGCTGAACATGATACTTAAAGCTTGACTCAAGTCCAAACTTGATTTTTTCTTGGTTGGACTTGTGATTTTGATTGATTAATGAATTAAATCTCTATAACACTTAATCAAAATCATCAGTAATATAAGAAATATACTCATATAGTTTTGTTATTTATCAAAATCAATACACGGGTCAACAAAAATGGTAATGGTATGTCATGAAGCATATGGAGATAGTGCATGATCAAGATAGGATTTGTCTTCCTTGATAAAGAGGGATATATCCTAGGCCACTTGATGGATTGATTGACCTATCAAATCCTTGTAAGATTGAGATGGAATTTAAAATGGTTTCAAAGTTCCATTTCATTTAAATCAATCTTTCCTGGATTAAGTAACACATGATCAGTTATAGCGTTAACACATTTCATACCATTGACTGATCAGGGATATGTTAACGAAATGATTGAATCATACGCTAATTGAAGATTGTGAGAAAGATGGAAAAGTTTTTGCGCATCATATGCAGTGCGTGATGATTGACCATGCATGCCATGTGTTGCGCATGCATCAAGGATGTTTTTATTTTTATTTTTTGCACCGCATGTGCTGCCAATCATCATGGGTGTAGATAGAGTTTTTTTTGGAAAGATAGCGCAACCACTTTTTCTCCGGCGATGCTCGTGATCTTATCCACTCCCAATTCAAACGACCCGTCTTAATTATTTGGGCTGGCCGGTCAAATGGATCTGGTCCAGCTTAGCTAGATCTCATAGTGGCATATATGACTACAAGCTATGAATTTTGATCTAAGATTTTGGAGTATGATTTGAATAATATTTGAATCATTAATCTTTTATGAAAAATTATATGTAATATAAAGCGTAAAGACTAACATACAGCAAGCCTAATTTAGTTCTCCCCTGGTTATCGGAGAGAATCTAGGCGGAAAAGGAAGATTTTGTCTTGAATGCATTATATAGTAGTTATAACTTCAGTGGTACCAAAAGATAAATTTATTTATTTATTTATTGTACGGATGCAAAAATATGGATCATATCCTGCTTTCACTTTCGCACTTTGTTGCTGGCCTTCCACCATTCCCATTCTTTAAAAAAAAAAAAAAAAAATCAATCTATTGTTTTTTGGAGAGAGGCCTTTCAAGATCCACTGCAGGTGGAGGGAGAGAGAGAAATTTGGTTTGACATGGGGACTTCTTGCCGATACCGTTACTTCATTGTACTTTTAGACTTGGCTTGGCACTTCTCTTAGCTAGGTCCTATTAGAATGGAACCCACAGTACCAGTTCTCATGATCTGCTGTATGTACAAGAAAGAGAGAGAAGAAAATACGAAAACGTCACCTCAAAATTGTTCCTGCAACTATTTCATCTAATTGAAATTGGGCAGTTATATCCGGCTGCCAAGGCACTGACTTTTTCTTTTCAAAGTCCACGCCTAGCGCCATTAAAATTATAATGCAAGTAATTTAAGGGCAGAAGTTTCCCTGCTTCTTTTAAAATAATTCAAAGCTGGCAGAAGAAGATGGACTGAGACTAAAATTTTTGTTTTTAACTATTGTACTAATTTTATTAGCTGAGCAACTCCGGCCTCCATTTAATTCACTCTAAATGTAGGACTTATGTGCAGAATAAAGTCTAGAATAAAGTCTCCCTCAATATTTCTTGGCCAACCAAAATCTCTCGCCTACCCAGATCGGAGCTTCCTGCAGCTTGCTTGGAAGAGATATCCTCTGCCACAGCTGCAAAAGGGAACTGCTGACACTCGATCATTTTGAGCTGGCGTTTTTGAGCGTCAGTTGCCACTTCAAAAGTATCTAAATCCATCCTTCGTCTTTAAGACCTGCAAGAAATTTTACGATCGAAGATTCCAGCAGAGATCCTCCGACGCTCAAGTTAGTAACCAGGAACACCAGTAGTCTTTTTTGAGAAAATTAAGTGTGTATGGAAGAAGTGGATTATTCCTTACTTAGAAAGTCCTCCCTTTCTGTTTGCTCTTACCTCCCTTTATTGGCCTCCTCCCTCGCTAAGGTCCGAATACCATAATGTGTTAGCGCTATATATTACAGATAGAATGCTAGAGCTCATCGGATTGGATCTATGTCCTTTGGTCCAACATCATCAGCGTTTTTCGTGAATAATGGCTTTTAATGCTTATTTAGCCAGAGTCATTAAATTCTGCCAATGACTTTTTGGGCCTTAGTGGGACTCGAAGTGATTGATACTTTATGGCAGATAATCACCTTTTGATGCTTATTTAGCTAGTCATTAAATTCTGCTAATGACTTTTTGGGTCTTAGTGATTTTTTGACTCGAAGTGATTGATACTTTATGGCAGGTAATCACCTTTTGATGCTTATTTAGCCAGAGTCATTAAATTTTGCTAATGACTTTTTGGATCTTAGTGGTTTTTCTGACTCAAGTGATTGATACTTTATGGCAGGTAATCACCTTTTGATTCTTATTTAGCCATAGTCATTAAATTCTGCTAATGACTTTTGGGTCTTAGTGGTTTTTCTGACTCGAAGTGATTGATACTTTATGCCAGGTAATCACCTTTTGATGCTTATTTAGCTAGAGTCGTTAAATTTTGCTAATGACTTTTTGGGCTGAGATCCTTTGAGGGTGATGTCAAAATTGACGTCTCTTATCTTGTTAAATCCGCGAGATTCTGGAAAAGCCACCCCCGCCTAGGGGCCAGTCACTATCGAGGCCGTCTAGGACATGCCCTGGGACCGCATAGGGGCCGATTACCATCGAGGCCGCCTAGGGCCGATCACCATCAAGGCTACCTAGGACCCGCTCCGGGGCCACCTAGGGGCCGATTACTATTGGGGCCGCTTAGGACCCGCTCCGAGGCTGCCTAGTGGCCGAACACTATTGGGGCTGCCTAGGACCAGCTCCGGGACTGCCTAGGGGCCGATTGGGGCCACTTAGGATCCGCTCCGGGGCTGCCTAGGGGTCGATCACTTCGGGGCGCCTGGACCCGCTCCGGGGCCGTCTAGGGGCCAATCACTATCCGCCTAGGACCCGCTCCGGGCCGCCTAGGGGCCGATCACTATTCCGCCTGGGGCCGATACTATCGTCATTTAGGTCGCCTAAGACCAGCTCTGGAGCTGCATAGGGGCCGATCACTATCGGGTCCGCCTAGGACCCGCTCTGGGGCCACCTAGGGGTCGATCATTCTTGCTATTTGATTATCACGTGACTTTTATTAGTCACATCATATGCTCCCCCGCTCCTGAGTCTTGGTCTTCATGTGTGCGACACTTGCCAAGAGAAAGGAGCGCAGAAAATTCTTCCATAATTAGGTTTATCATGTCACACCCTATTAATGGTGGGCGTGTGCTTCCAGGGAGATTAAGTCTTCTTAAGAATTCTTTCATTACTTAAAGAAATGCCTTGTAATTGATGGAAAAAAAGGGTTACGTAATTGAATTACTTTGGCGGCTCCTTTTCATTGGGGGAAACGTCCCCCACTTATGGGCTAGTGACACTTGGGCCACGATTCGGCGCTCGCAGCTTTGCTCTTCATGATGGGCGGGGTCTCCAAAATCCAGAGAATTAATATTATCCCGCCCATTCCCTTTGTCTTCTAGCACCTCTACGCCCCTTTTGCTTCTTGTCCATCCTCTGAGCATCGAGCTTCCTTTTGCTTCTGTCCTTCTATTTCAAGGTCAGTTTCTTGGTTTTTCTTGTATACTCCTTTCTTTTCTATGGATCCCCAAACCAATAGGAAGGGCAAGAGGCCTTTAGTTGAACCATCTAGGGAAGAGATTCTCGAGGCCCGCCACCGTGCTCCTAGTGGTGTTACTATTCCTAGTCGTTCTGAGGCTGTTAATCCGACCTCAGCCGAGGTTCCTTCCCCAATGGCTAGGGCCCCCTCTTCGACCCCAAGGGTTTCACCTTTACCATCTCGTTCAGCATCTCCTCCGACTTCTAGATCCACCGCCGCGGGCCCAGAGGGGATATGTTCCACCCTAAAAGACCAGGACATAGGGAGGATTAGGGCCCGGTATAACATTCCTGATAGCATCTGTCTGTCTGCCCCTTGGCATGGTGATAAGGTGACCTGTGGTTGAGGAGGAGGAGTCGCACTTATATGAGAAATTCCAACTTAGTCCCTGCGTAATTGATCCCAAATTGCAACCGAATTATATACGCATTCATAGTTCTCTACCATTTTCATGGTGCCCCGCCCGGGTCTCCCTCTTTTGAGCTTTGTACAAATTTAGGAATTCCTCAAAGAGCAGATGGTGGAGTTTTGCTTCCTGCCCCAAGAGAGTCCTCAAGCTGGACTTTCCCTCGGAGGTCAAAGAGTGGAAGTCACATTTCTTCTACGTCCATGGTGAGGGGGTGAAGAGATCTTGGAGTTTTCCTGACACCAGTACCAATAAAAATTAATCATAGAGGAAAGGGACCGAGAGCTTTTCGAAGCCCTCCTGTCTTCCATCGTCCCTCCCTATGCAGAATGTTGTCGGAGGGCAACCTTCGTGAGGCTTAGCGGCGCCGAGGGTGTCCTTACCGAGATCTGGTGAGCACCACCTTCCCCGGCCTTTGGCCGTAGTTTCTATCCTCTTTTTTTATTCTTCATTTGTTTATTATGTACATATATTTTTACAGATGCTCTCACTCATTCATGGTTTGTTGTCATGTTCGTGTTTTTTATCGTTTTTGTTTTTGTTTTTTGACTCTCTACTTTTTTGGTGCAGAGATGAGATTTTCTACCAATTTTTTGTCGGAGGCCCTTAAAAAGAAGAGGAAAGCCGCCGGAGGCCCAACGAGGGTGGCTTCCAAGAAGCCTAAACGGGTAGAGCGGGGTGAACTGCCGCGGACCAGAGTGGCTCCGCCCTCCTCTCCCGAGATCACATTGGCAGGGGTACCGAGAGAGGGGGATCCCTCTGTTGAAGCGTTAGTAATGGAAATTCCTTCGGCCGGGACTCGAGAGGAGCCGCCAATGGGAGTCCCTCTGGCCGGGACTCGAGAGGAGCCAGCGAGGGAGAGATCTCTGCTCCCCACCGAAACTGAAGGCGAAGTCATGCCGGAAGAAAGGGTGATGACACCTCCAGTTTAGGAAGCCGCAAGGACGCCCCTCGGATGCTCACTTGCCCCCGGAGGGGGTGGAGGTGTCCCCCGATGATGGCCTTTCGAGTCAGCCGCCTAGGGTTAATGCGAGGCACCGGGGCCGCCTAGCAGAGCATTTGCTTAGCCGCTCAGCTCTGCCCACTCTCCAAGCTTAACTTCGATGCTAGCCACTGGAGAAGTCCCTTGACACTTTCTTCACTGCTATCCTCCATGTAATCATACGAGATCCCTAGTTCCCCCCTTCTTTGGGTTAATCATATTGATCTCTTATTCTTTAGTATGCACAGGCATCCAACAGTGCATTCTTCGTGATGCTTGCATCGGAGGCTTGGCAATCGGAAGCAGGGCTCACCCGAGTTGGACACTCTCAAGGCTTAGGTGGATGAGCTGACTCGGGAGCTATTCAAGGTCAAAGCTTGGGAGCTTGCGGTGTCGGCGCACTAAGGGCCGCCAAAGAGGAGGGTCGGGCTCTTAAGGCCCAAGTCATAGAAGCTGAGAGAAAGGCTCGAGTGGCTGATGCTTGCTGGGGCCAACAGAGGAAAAGCTGGAGAATGCTTTTCTCAGAGCAACTCAGGCCAAAGAGAGAGCAGCCGCGGTAGAAGATAGGGCTGAGGTAGTTGAGTTTGAGGTCCAAGCCGCAGAGGAGAGGTTGATCAACACCGAGGAGCGGCTGATTTCTACTGAGGAGAAGCTGGCCTCCGTCGAAGAGGAGATTAAACTTTGGCTAAGCTAATCGTCACTGAAGTTCAGGCTAAGGAGAGGGTAATGGCTGCTAAGGCTGAAGCTATGATCAGGGTTAGTGCTGTTGACCAGTGAGCCCAAAGTGCTGTGGAGCTTTACAAAGGTTCTGCCGAATTCACGACCGAGTGTAGCGAAGCATCCGTTGACGCCTATGCCAAGGGCTTCGAGAAGTGCAAAGAGAAGATTCTTCAAGTTTACTGACTGGGCAACCTCGATGACATTCAGTCTGTGGATGAGGATGTGGAGGATGAGTCGGAGTCCACCGAGCCTTGATTTTGGCTTTCTTTTGTTCTTTTCATATTTTGTAATGTGGCCAGGATTGGCTTTTTATATGACAACATATTAATAGAAAAATATTTTTGATAATTCTGTGTGTTGTTTTAATCTTTAAACCAGTCTTGTTAATGATTTTTTGACCTTCTAGGCGACCATACTTCGACATTTGGCAAAACACCCCTGCTTCCTTGAGTATGTTTGATACTCCGTTGGCCTAACTCGCTCAAAACACAAGACTTCCACGGGGGGCTTCTCGCGCCGGCCCGGGAGTTTGACTCGGGGCTGCTTAGAACACAGGACTTAAACTGCCGAGGTTTCTTGCGTTGGTCCGGGGTGTTTGTGCCCTCTGGGCTGCCAAGGTCCTTTTGAAAAACTTTCACGGGGGTTTCTGCTAGCCAGGAGTTTGACTCGGGGCCACCTAGAACACATGAATTGAACCGTCAGAGATTTCTCGCGCCGGTTCGGGGTGTCTGTGCCCTTGGGCCGCCGAGGTCCTTTTGAAAAACTTCCATGGGGGTATCTTGCGCCGGTCCGAGAGTTTGACTCGGGGCCACCTAGAACACAGGACTTGAACCGCCGGAGGTTTCTCGCGCCGGTCCGAGGTGTCTGTGCCCTCTGGGCCGCCGATGTCTGACATTAACTCCAAGAGATGGCTTGAGGCCATGAAATATGAAATGGACTCCATGTATGACAACAGGTATGGACCTTGGTTGATCCACCTGAAGGGGTAAAACCATTGGGTGCAAATGGATTTTCAAGAAGAAGACCGACATGAATGGTAATGTGATTACCTATAAGGCAAGGCTAGTTGTAAAAGGTTACAAGCAAAGACAAGGTGTTGACTTTGATGAAACATTTTCACCTGTACCCATGCATAAGTCCATAAGGATTTTGCTTGCAATAGCAGCATAGATATGGAGATGGATGTCAAGACTGCCTTCCTAATGAAAATTTAGAGGAAGATGTGTATATGACACAACCAGAGGGTTTTGAATCCATAGATCCTAAGAAAGTGTGCAAGCTACAAAGGTCTATTTATTGACTTAAGCAAGCCTCGAGAAGTTGGAACATCCGATTTGATGTGACAATCAAAGAGTTTGATTTTATAAAAAATGAGGATGATCCATGTGTGTACAAGAAGGTTAGTGGGAGTGATATTGTTTTCTTGATATTATATGTGGATGACATATTATTAATAGGAAACAATGTATCCTTCCTTAAAGAAGTGAAGGATTGGTTGTCAGCTAAATTCTCCATAAAGGATTTGGGAGAAGCAGCCTATATACTTGGTATAAAGATCTATAGAGATAGATCTAGAAGGTTGCTTGGATTGACCCAATCCATGTACATAGATAAGATGCTAAAGCGGTTTAGCATGGAGGAATCCAAGAAGGGATTCCTGCCAATGTTGCATGGTGTACATCTCTCCAAGGACATGAGTTTTAAGACCCAAGAAGAAAGAGAGTACATGGATAGGATACCATATGCATCAGCAATTGGATCCATTATGTATGCGATGCTATGTACGAGGCATGATGTTTCTTATGCCTTGAGTATCACAAGTAGATATCAAGCAAATCCTGGTGAGAAACATTGGATGGCAGTCAAGAATATCCTTAAGTACTTGCGAAGAACTAAGGATATGTTCTTGATTTATGGAAGGATCCGATCTTATAGTTCGGGGTTACATGGATTTTAGTTTTCAGTCTGATGGAGATGATTATAAATCACAATCAGAGCTATGTGTTCACACTCAATGGTGGTGCAGTCAGCTGGAAGAGTTCCAAGCAGGAGACGACCGCCGACTCTACGACTGAAGCCGAGTACATTGCAGCATCAGATGCAACTAAAAAAACAGTTTGGATCAAAAAGTTTCTCACTGAACTTGGAGTGGTTTCAAGCATTGTTAATCCAATACTCTTGTATTGTGATAACAATGGAGCTATTGCGCAAGCCAAGGAACCAAGGTTTCATCAGAGGTCCAAACATGTACTCAGAAAATATCATATGATTAAGAAAATTAGTGGAAGGAATGATATAAAATAGAATGAGTCTCCACGGACAATAATATTGCCGATCCGTTCACTAAAGTCCTGTATAGCAGAAGCATGATGGTCATGCTTAGTCACTTGGTATTAGATACATGGGTGATTGGCTCTAGTGCAAGTAGGAGATTGTTAGTGTGTGCTCTAGATCCAATCGGATTAGATGCTAGTTTGTACACATTTCTTTATGAATGCAAATCAAATTTATTGGTTTCTTTATCTATCCGGGTATTATTATATATATATTAGATATATTTAACCTGTGAGATAAAGTCCAAAAGAATGCGAACTGTGCATATGGAATTTGTAATAGAGATTACAAATTGTGAGATCCAAAATTGCACATTATGGTTTGATTCTTTAAACTTCCCTAGTCGATGCGTAGACAGGATTGGACACTGTCGAACACCGTTGAGACTAGCAAACATTGCATATCTTCATTCTTGCGGTGAGCAGCTGATCTTGCAAGCTAAAGTATGAAGATACTTGGATATGGTGTATGGATGTTCGTTATTGTAACGATGCATTGGATGACCCACACAGAGATCCCATATGGATATTCTATATAGTGTCGATGGTTGATCTTTGATGACGGTGGTGCGAGTGATCCTTTGACTTGAGATCTTCATTGCACCTCATGTGTGAAATATCATGCTTTGACGACATGCAAATGTCGCTCTAGCCACGGGTGGCAAATATGGTGTCGATTGGATATGATATGAAGCACATGAAGGTGGAGTTTGATCAAGACAGGATTCGTCTCCCTTGATAGAAAGGGTTATATCCCACGGCCACTTGATGGATTAAATTGATTGTTAAATCCTTGCAAGGTTGAGTTGGAATTCGAAATGGTTTTGAAGTTCTAATTCATATGAGTCAATTTTTCTGAGATCAAGTAAACAAAGATCAATTACATGGTTGACACATTCCATACCACTGATTGAACTGGGATATGTAATGAAGGGATTGAATCGTATGGTAACCGTTCATGAACAGGTATTGATGACCATGTCAACAAACCCTTAACACTTGGGTGGTCATGATGCTTTGCTAGAGGCCGCTCATGATCTATAATCATGGATTTCTTGACTTAATCAAAGAGTTAATTTGGTTAAAGAATTGACTTGGACAAGGTATTGATCAAGTCATCCTTAGGGTCAATATTAGGGACATGATTATTACCAACGTGTCAAGGGACCTAATGGGACACACGCATTAAGAAGATTTTGGATGAAGTTAAAATGAAAATTAAGTTGGACTTTATTCAAATTAGATAACCAATTAATTAGGATTGAGTTTGACTCAATCTTAATGAGAGAACATGAAATTGATGAATAGGATTCATCATAGAGAAAAGAATTTTTGTTCAAGAGAGAGACCTTTTGTACATGTGATGTACATATGAAATCCATTAATTAGGCTTGATCCATGTGATGGATGGCTTAGATTAATTGAGATTAATAATATGGTATTTAATTGGATCCATATGATGGCATGATTTGATTTGTGGAAACCCAATTAAGCCGAAGGCTGAGATCGTGCCACATGGAGGATGGATCCATGCCCATGTGATGGACATGACCCATCTCCACGTCATGGAGGAGGGAACCCCATGATTTGGGGTGTCATCATGAAGCCAAATTCAAGGTTGCGACGTTGGTTTCATGAGATAATCGGTTTCCTATTTTTTAGGGATGCGGTTTGGTGGTTGTAATCTTAACATTATCATGATAACAAATATCCTAAATTTGTTAGGATCCTAAATTTGTTAGGTTATCAACTTGATATGATTGAATGGTTAGGTGTAGTTTAAATAAAATTCCTCTTTTTATGGAACCACACAACCTCCTTTTCATGTTATATAAAAGGGGAGAGATACCCCTTCGAGAGATATGCATGACTCCTCCTTCTCTCTCTTGGATGCCTAACACCTACTTTCTTTCTCTAAAACATCCTTTCTCTCTCTAAAACGTCCCTTTCTCTCTCTTGATTGATCAAGATTTGATCTTGATCAAGAAATTTTTCTTGATTTGGAAATCAATTGAAAAGAAAAGAGGTGCTAGCACCCCTCGCAAGAAGGTTATCATCCAATCCTGGGAGGACATCATCCAAAGATCTTCGCGTGGATCACCATTAGAGGCCGAACGCATGGACGACTAGTGGTAAATCGTTTACCGGCTTCATCGGGCTTCATCCCCAATAAAGAACACATGTATGATCTATTATTAAATCATGTGTTTTTTCTTGTTAACTGAATTTGTTCCCTGAGGATCTTGGGCTTTGGGAATTAAATTCGTATTTATTTTTATCTTCCGCTGCATGATATATGAATTTGATTCATATAAAATATATGTAATTCCCAACACCGTTTAGGGGCCAATCACTATCGGGGCTGTCTAGGCCCGCTCCGGGGCCGCCTAGGGGCCAATCACTATTGGGGCCGTCTAGAATCCGCTCCGTGGCCGCCTAGGGGCCGATCACTATTGGAGCCGCTCCGCCTAGAACCAGCTCCGTGGATGCCTAGGGCTGATCGTTCTTGCTATTTGATTACTACATGGCTTTTACTAGCCACATCAAGAACCATTCAATGTCAATATGTCATTGGTATTTGTTTATTGGGGTTGTTGTCAATTTTAAAATCGCTTAGCTCAGCACTTAATCGCACTTTAATAATACTCCCCACTCCCTTGCAATTACTTCCATTCCACGTTTACTGCTGGGAAATAGCCAGAACATGAACAAAGTCTACTTGATGATGAATACCATATAAAGAACAAGTCATTTCTCCCTGAATTGTGCATCATACAAGGCTTTTAAATACATCTCAACCTCTATTTCTTGCCTCGTTCAAACTCTCTCTCTCTCTCTCTCTCTCTCTCTCTCTCTCTCTCTCTCTCTACCGCAATGCATCCCTCCAAGCCAGGGGAGCCCACAACTCCAGTGATGGGTGTGCCTGCGAGTCCTAATACCTTTCCTGTCCAACCCCAATCTCCAGTGCAATGGTCTACAGGCCTCTTCGACTGCATGGACGATGTCGGCAATTGTAAGCTCCTTCAATTTGTTCCTTTCCTTCCCGTCTGCATCATCACTCTTATCATCTAACATCATCATGAGGTACGTTTTTTTTTTTTTTTTTCCTTCTCTCTTCACAGGTTGTCTAACTTACTGGTGCCCATGCATTACATTTGGTCGGATTGCAGATATAGTTGACAGAGGCTCGAGTTGTAAGCTTTTTTTACCAGATCTCCTTTAGTGTACGTATAATTAATTCATCAAGCAAGCCTCTGAGATCATTTTTCCATTGGTTTGGGTTGCGCAAATGGTTGTTGGTAATTTAAGTGTTGTTTGTGAATGATGTACGTACGCTTGCAGCATGTGGAACAGCCGGAGCTCTGTACACGATTATAGCGGTCTTCACTGGCTGTCAATGGTTATACTCGTGCTCTTACAGGTCCAAGCTTAGATCGCAGCACAACCTGCCGGACTCCCCCTGCTGTGACTGCTTCGTTCACTTCTGCTGCGAGACTTGCGCCTTGTGCCAAGAGTATAGAGAGCTCAGGAACCGTGGATACGACATGACCATAGGTCTCTCTCTCTCTCTCTCTCTCTCTGTGCGATCTTCTGATGGCTAACATGTGGTGGTGGCAATCTTGCAGGGTGGCAACTTAACATGGAAAGACAGGGCCGGGGGATGATGATCCAGCCACCTGCTATGCAAGGAGCAATGATGCGTTAATGAGAAGCTGTTCATATGGAGTCTATGAAGAGCTTAATATAGTGATTGTATAATGTAAAAGGCTGGCTTAAGTTTGTCTGCGTCTGTGGTTGGGACGGTGGTTCCCTTCTCTGCTTCTTTCCTTCTTGTTTTATTTGAGCTTTGGCAAATAAAGTTTGTGATTTAATGAGTCGGTGAAGTTTTGCGTGGGGTTTTGGATCAATCCGGCAGGTAGTAGCGAGGACTCCATGGGTATCATAGTCAGGTTGTTAGGTCTAGGGACATAAGCATGAGTATAATATAGTTTAGTATAGTTTGAATGATGAATCTGATCAAATCGATTGTGTTTTGTAGGATGATTTTTATAAAGACAAGTAAGGTGGGAGAGTAGTCCTCCAAAAGAGGTAGAGGAGGGGTCAGGGTAGACCCAAGAAGTCTGATAGAGAAGGCCAACCTGGTATAGTAGTTTCTAGTGATCCACCTTCTGATGGGACAGAGGTGGAGGTATCTTTTTTGGAGCAGATGCTAGAGTTTTCTTCTCTGTCAAATATGGATCATTGAATGAAGCATGTGATAATTTATTTCATGGCCATGTCATAAGGGGCTGCATCACCTTCATTTAAGCTAAGAAGGATCATCTCCTAATTGGAATTCAATTCCCCTACTGATCAAAAAGAAAGTAATTGCTATAACAGTAACTTTGATTCGCCGCTATAAATTACAAAAATTTCAACGAAAACTGGCCAGAACACCAGTTGCTAATTAAACAGATTTTGCCTAAACTAAATAATTCATGACAAATCGGTTGCCAAACAGATTTTGTCCGATCAACATATAGTAGTGCTCACGGACCAAATAATTTTGTCAGATAACCAAATAATTTCGTCACATAATCATGGCTGGTTTTGGCTTAATTAGTTCACAGTGGACCCAAATCATAAAACAGAGATATAATTCCAAGTTTCAATCAAGTTTAAAGCTTTAAGAGTATGGACGAATTACTTGGCCAACACGATGCTTCTTCTCCTCTCTTTCTTCAACTGGGACGGGAAGTGAAACAAGACGGTATGGAGGAATTACCTGGCCTTGCAATGCCCCTTCTTCTCTCTTCAACTAGGACGAGAAGCCAAGACACCAGCGTCGACTACGGGCGGCAAAGGATCTAGGGATGGAGCGAGGTTGATTCGGTCGACGTGAGAAATGAAATGGGAATTAAGGCATGGGATTATTCAAAATTTTTGTGACGCTAAAATGCATTGCAATGGTCGCTATTTTAGCGACACGTGTTGATAATTAGTGACGCATCTTATACAGCGATGGATTTATGCATCGCAAAGCCAAAGGATGATTTACCGATGCATAAGGAGCGCGTTGCTAAATAGCGACACTCCTTGGTGCCGCTATTTTATCACTAAATTAATTTAGCAATGAAGCAGCATCATTACGTGTTGCTATTTGTTTCTCTCTTTTTTTTCTTTTATCACATTTTTCTCGCTTGGCATCACAATATGATTGCTATTTAGCGATAGTTTTCTGGCATCGCTAAATTTTATTGCAATTTCATTATTTTTTTATAGTGCAGGTTTCTCATTAAAAAAAAAAAAAATAGATTCTAATTGATTCAAATCACTTGATTTGGGTCTGGTTACATTAGGTACAGCCCACTTAACTGGTTCATTAGGTTGAACTGGCTCAATTGTTAAGGAGCCGGTTGGGCTTCAAACCCTTCGTCCTCCTCCCAGCCCTAAGGCAGGCCAGAGTCGCGCCGATCATCGCCGACTCTGGCCGGCCTTAGTGCTGTCGGCAAGAGCCTCACACTCTGGCCACCATCGAGACTGGTCTCCGATGGGGATCTGACGGGTCCTCGTCTTCAGTACAAGCCATGGCAACTGGGTTTCTCAAAAAAAAAAAAAAATAGAGTACCTGTTGCTGCCAAATCACTCTCGAACACCGAACGAGAAAAGGGCTTCACAGACCTTCGAAAGGTGAGCTGCCTCTTTTTGGCCGGAAACCTGCAAGAAAAGTCCTGGACGGTGGTTCCGCGGAACCCTCCGATGCTTAAGCTAGTGATTTGGAGAACAGGAATTGAGATGAGAGAAGAGATTCAGTCCCCCCTTCATTGTGGGTCGGGATCTTTATATACCTGTTGGAGGTCCCTCTTACCCTTTGTCGATAACAGTCGAATCCAATCTTCCGGCTCCGCAGGTAGGTGCACAGCTGCTAAATGCGTACGTGGATATCGGCAACTGCACACAGTATCTGTAACTGCCCGTGATCCTAACAAAAAGCGGGTGAGAGCGGGCTACACGGCAGTTTTTGGGTGTTTCAAATCACTCTGTTCAATGTTCGGAGTCGATTTCACGATTGAAAATATGGGCCGATAGCATGCAGGCGAGACCCGAGGCCGAGGCGGGGCTCAAAGCCGAAGCCGAAGCCAGGCCGAGGCTCGGGGCTGATGTTGAAGCTGAAATGAAGTTCGCGGCTGAGATCGAGGCGAAGTCCGAGGCCAAAGCCGAAGCCGAGGCCGAGGCTGGAGCTGGTGCTGGGACTAGCTGAAATCATTACTTTGCTTCAAAAACTGTACGGCTATTACCGTACCGCCGAAGGCATGATTAGCCATATCAGATGCCCTCCCACCCCTGAGATGGGTGGGCATACTCACCAGCGAAAGGGGGCATTTTATCACCCAGTGGCTGATCCTCGAGCGCCACGCATCTCCAAGGGCCGCTCCTTTGATGAGGCATCGGGTGCTGCAATGCCATCACCTCATCCGTTCTGGCCGTTGAGATCGAGGGAGATTTTCCTCGGGTATGGAGCTGCAAAAAGGGGCACCATCATTGCGGTGAGGTCACCGTTGTTCCATCATTGGTAGTGCCCCTCGCATCTCGCGCATCGGGCGGTTGCCGAACCGATTCCCAGTAGCGAATGGGCACGTGGCCGAATAGTGGACTGGTGGGATGATTTGAAACGAGGCTATAAAAGGGGCTGCTTCTGCTCCGAGCCATTTCTACTGCCTTTGCTTTCCTCCTGTCGATCCTGCCCGAGTCCATTCATCTCCCCTCACTGTTACGTCCTCCCGAGCTCTTCATCCCCGATTCCCGATTCTCGAATCCTTCAGGTTAGTTCCATTTCCATGGCTTCTTCATCTCTTTCATGTTCAATCTTCGATTCCGGGGTTATTCCCCCAACCTTCCACACCCTCTTCTTCTTCCGCGCCCAGCTGGTCCACCTCCGCGGAGGGTGCCCCAGTGGAGCAGCGGCGAGCCGCCGGGCAATTTCCATCGGGAATCGCCCGGCCACCGGACGGGCTCCCATCCGGCACCGTCCGATCGTCGCCGGCCCATCTTCCCTTGTGAGGCAGTCTCCCGAGGGGACTACCTCTGTCATGACCACCTAAGAGATAATCAATCTTAGGGCTTATTATCAAATCCCTACTGACCTCCGCTTATACCGGCCTCTTCCTGATGATAGGGTAACCTCCTCTTATCCCGGTAGGGTTGCTCTTTATGAGACCTACTTCAAGGCCGGCCTTCGCCTTCCTATTCACCCTTTCATACTTAACCTTTTAGACAGATATTCCTTATCTTTGGCTTAATTGGTTCCGAATTCCATTCGGACTATCATTGGTTTTTTAGTATTATGCCACATCCACGGGATAGAGGCTAGGATTTCTCTCTTCCGTAGTTTCTATACTCTTAGAAAACAATCGGGATGGTGGTCCTTTGCCCCTAGACCAGCCAGAACCCTTAAGTTGTATCTTCCCACTTTCATCAAAGGGTGGAAAGATATATTTTTCTTCGCCCAAGTTGAGGGGGTAAGGACTGAGTGGGGAATTCCCGACACCGAGCCAAACAAGGACCCAACAATTCTCCCAAGAGATCAAGAGGCGTTCGAGCAGTTAATCACCGCCGACGTCCCTCGATGCAACAAGCTGCTAGCCGAGGAGAATCTTCGGCTGGCAGGCCTTATTCCTGGCGATGGTGAGTAGCCACAACTTTTCACCCCTTCATCTGTTCTCCTCTTCCTTTTTTTTTAATCCTTTGGCTTGTACAGGTATGGCACTATCGCTTCAAGTAGTGAGAAAGGCCGCCGCCAAGGAGAGAAGGGCCCGAGCGGATGGAGCCCTTGCCGAGAAGAGGGCAAAAATCAAAGTCGTTAAGAGAGCCGAGGTCGGAGGAGCCTCAGGAAGAAATGAAGAAGCGAGGAAAGGAGACGACCTCGATCGCCTTCACCAGCGCCGCCCCCATCTCCCATCGACTTGACCAACACTCCTCCGGAGCAGAGGACCGAAGCGCCGCCGCCACCCTGCTGCTCCTGAGGTGGAGCCAACCGGCTCGGCCACAGGGCCAATTCCAGAGGCCGCCCTATCCACCGAAGAGGCGGTGGCCAAGGAGCCTCCACAGGCTGAAGTGCCAGTGGAAGAGGCACCGCCGGCATCTGATCCAGCGCCAGTGGCACCAGCATCCGCCGGTGCTAGAGGAAGGCAAAACCGACATGCCTTCCTTCCAATCAATCCTATTGCATCATAGCCGTTGGGCCGAGCGAACAATGGCTCAGGTCTATGTACCTGAGCTTCAGAGTGTCCTTCAGAACCAAGGGACCTCTGTCTTCTTCCGAGAAGCATCCGTGGCTCACCTCTGGGTAAGTGTTCTTCCCCTGTCAATCTCAAGAACTTCATTTTCCTTTACTTAACCCGAATAATTTTTGGTACAGGCGATAAATTCTTTGGCTGCCGTCAGGGGCATTCTATCTCAGGCCGAGGCCACCCTCGACTAGTCACAGGAAGATGCCAACCAAGCCCGGGCTAGGGTAGAAAGGCCGAGGCTGCTCTGGAGGCGGCCCAAGCAGAAGTGGCTTGGGCACAAAGGGCCGAGGCCACCCGATTCAGGAACTTAACCCGGGCTGAAAGGGCAGAGGAGGCGCTTGAGGTGGCTCAGCATCAGGCACTAATGAGCTTGATAATGCTCAGGTGGCGGAGGAAAAACAAAAAGTAGCAGAGGAGAAGCATAAGATGGCGGTGGCAGAGGTATTCCTGTTGAAGAATCAACTACACTCCGCCACCATTGAAATAAAAGCGGCCGAGGAGCGGGCTGAGAATGCCGAGGAAATCGCCCGCCGATCTGATGCCGAGATAGTCGAGCTGAAGGCGGCGGTGACCATGGCTGAGAAGAAGGCAGCCATGGCCGTAGAGAATTTTAGGAAGTCTGACGCTTACGACGAGGAGCTGGCCAAGACCACTGCCTTCGCATATAATGGCGGCTTCCAGGATTGCAAGGATAAAGTATGAAGAATCTACGGTCTTGAGGGAATCGAGGAGCTGGAGCCAGACGAGGCTCCTGAGGATGATGGCCCAGCTCCGGCTGAGCCTTGAATTTTTTTTTTTTGTAATGAGGCCCGGCAAGAGCCGAAATTTTGTAAGATATTTAACAATCAATGAAAAGCAACTTTTCAAATCTTCGAGATTCTGCTTGTTTATTTTAGAGCCAAGGCCGGGCCGAGATCGTAGATCCCCTTTAGAACCGACGCTGTAGTTAGGACATGGTAGATACTTGACATCGATGCCGAGGCCGGAGTCAAGATGCAGAAATCAAACTGGAGCCTTAAGGCTGAAGTTGAGACCGGAGCGCATTAAACGCCGATCCAACGTAGGCTTATGTACTAACACGAAACTGGGTTGGAGCACCGACCTCTAATCGAGCCTGAGTACCGATGCAGGGTTGGGCGTAAGTACTGATGCCAAGTCGGACGTGAATGCCGATGCAAGTTGGGTAGAGTGCCGATGCGGGGTCGGATTTAAGCGCCGATGGAGTCAGAGTGCCGACACGGAGTCAGACTTATGTGCCGACGTGGAGTCGGGCTTGAGTGCCGATGCGGGGTCTGAGTGCCGATGCGGGATCGGGCTTTGAGTGCCGATGTGGAGTCGGGCTTGAGTGCCGATGCGTAGTCGGCTTTGAGTGCCGATGTGGAGTCGGGCTTTGAGTGCCGACGCAGAGTCGGGCTTGAGCTGAAGAAGTAAGATTGCTTGAAGGGACTTTCGTTAGTGAAAAGCAAATATCATTTTTGTAAACACGCTCAAGCTTATGATATTAATATCTTTACTGGTAATACCGACGGAGGTTCTCTGCATTCCACGTACGAGGAAGAGGTTTTCCATCCAGTTCTTCGATCCGGTATGCTCCGCAATGAAGTGCATCGTGACTCGGTAAGGTCCTTCCCAGTTGGAAGAAAACTTTTCCCCTCTATTGGTTTGGAGACTTCGGCTCGTCTGAGGACCAAGTCTCTAGGGAGGAATGTTCTGGGGCGAACTCGGGCATTGTAATACCTTGCGATCCTTTATCGGTAGGAAGCCATTTTGAGTCGTGCGCGATTGCGGAGTTCATCGACAATGTCAAGGCTGGCTCTTAGCTGGTTGGTATTGTCCTTCTTATCGTACGATTGTGTCCGGGGACTAGGGATGCCAATCTCCACTGGAATGACTGCTTCCGACCCAAACACAAGGCTGAAAGGAGTTTCTTACGTGGGGGTTCGGAGCATCATATGATAAGACCACAGCACGTTCAGGAGCTCCTCTGCCCATCTTCCTTTAAAATCATCCAGAGGTGTCCTAAGCCCTTGAAGGATTGTCCGATTTGTCACTTCGGCCGCTCCGTTTGTTTGCGGATGACCGACAAAAGTAACCTCTGATATATTTCTAGTTCGGCACAAAAATCTCTGAATGGAACATTGTCGAACTGGCATCCATTGTCGGTAACAAGTGTGTGGGGTAGTCCAAACTGACAAATAACAGACTTCCAAAAGAAGTTCCTCACCTTGGCTTCGGTAATTTTGGCCAATGCTTCAGCCTCTATCCACTTGGTGAAGTGGTCGATGGCGACGAGCAAAAACTTTCGCTGACCAGAGGTTGGAGGGAATGGTCCCAAGATGTCCATTCCCCATTAGGCGAAAGGCCATAAAGCCGACAGGGGGCTCAGCTGAGAGGTTGGCAGCCATTGAATATTAGCATGCCGCTGACAACTATCGCACATCCGACTAGCTCAGCTGCGTCTTTCCGCATGGTGGGCCAGGAATAGCCTTGGCGTAGGACCTTGTGTGACAGTGCTCTGCCCCCCAAGTAGTTTCCGTAAATACTTTCATGGATCTCACGGAGGATGTAGTCGTCTGCGGGACCAACACATCTGAGGAGGGGATGAGAGAAAGATCTTCGGTACAGTTGTCCGTCGAACATCAGGAACTTGTGTACTTGCCACTTGAATAGCTTGGCTTCAGCGGGGTCGGCTGGGAGGATGCCGGCGGTGAAGTATTGGATGTAAACATCCATCCAGGAAGGCTCTTAGCAGACTAGCATGGATTCTTCCACTGCATCGATGCTTGGGGCTTCCAAATGCTCCACGTAGGTTCTTCCCAAGGTCCCGTCAGCCAAGGTAGCTAGCCGGGACAAAGCATCAGCTCTAGCGTTCTCCTTCCAGGGAATGTAACTGACATTGAAGTGGGCTAAGGGAGAGGCTTGTGACTGTACCATACTCAAGTAACGGGATATAGTAGGATCTCGAGCCTCGTACTCTCCCTTGATTTGATCGAAGATGAGTTGGGAGTCGGTAAAAACTCTAAGGCATTTCACCCCGAGTTCCCGTGCTAGTCTCATTCCTGACAGTAAGGCTTCATACTTAGCCTGGTTGTTCATGGTTGGGAAAAGAAAATGGAGGGCGTACTCGGTCACAATTCCGTTCGGACTTGCTAAGATGAGGCATGCCCCGCTTCCTTGAGAATTTGACACTTCGTCCACGTGAAGGATCCAGTCCTCCCCCCTTCCCTCGATTGCAGCATCCGAAGGGTTTGCATGGGGCTCCTTCGGCTGCTCTTCCGTCCAAGTGCACTCGACCAGGAAATCTGCTAGGACCTGAGACTTCATAGCCGACCTAGGTCGAAACGATAGGTCGAATTCCTCCAGTTTGAGTGTCCACTTTGCCAGCCGGCCAGAGGTATCAGGACGAGAAAGGATTGCCTTGAGTGGTTGATCCGTGACTACCATGATTGGGTGAGCTTGGAAATAGGGCCTGAAACGCTGGGCTGAGACGATCAAGGCAAAGATAATCTTCTCGACTCTGGAATATCTGGTCTCTATCGTGAAGCACTTTACTAGTGTAATACACTGGCTTTTGTGCTCCATCGGTGTCCATGCGAACAAGCACGGAGCTGACAGCCTCGGGTGAGGCCGCAAGATATAGGAAGAGCTCCTCCCCGCCCCTTGGCTTGGATAGCAATGGCGGAGTGGATAAGAACTCCTTTAACTCCTCGAAGGCCTTCTGGCACTCCTGCGTCCACTCAAAGCTGTTGACTGCGTAGTGCCTTAAAGAAAGGCAGACACCTCTCCGCGGACTTAGACAAGAAACGGCTCAAGGCTACCATCCTTCCAGTCAGGCGCTGCACCTCCTTTTTGTTGACCTGGGACCTCATGTCTAGGATGGCTCGGATCTTATCAGGGTTAACCTCGATCCCACGTTGTGTCACCATGAAGCCCAGGAATTTGTTCGCTGTGACTCCGAAGGCGCACTTGTGGGGGTTTAGCCTCATTTGGTGTCGGTGAAGATTGTCAAAAGTTTCCAAGGTCAGTGATATGGTTAGCGGTACGGACACTCTTGGTTAACATGTCATCCACATACACTTCCATGTTGCGCCCAATCTGCCTTCAAAGATTTTATTCATCAGCCTCTGATAGGTAGCTCCCGCGTTTTTCAATCCAAATGGCATTACCTTGTAGCAGTATGTCCCCTTCTCGGTCACAAACGAGGTAGCTTCCTCGTCCGCCGAGTTCATTTTAATTTGGTTGTACCCCGAGAAGGCATCCATGAAGCTAAGGGTCTCGTGATGGACGTGGCGTCCACCAGCTGGTCAATCTGTGGTAGTAGGAAGCTGTCCTTAGGGCATGCTTTGTTGAGGTTAGTGAAATCCACGCACATCCTCCAACTCCCGTTAGCCTTGCGGACCATCACGACGTTGGCCAACCAGTCAGGGTAATGGACTTCTTGAATGTGGCCTGCAGCCACCAGCTTGCGGATTTCCTCGTCAATGGCTTTCTGCCGGACTGGGGCGAAGCTTCTCTTCTTCTGCCGGATGGGATGACATCCCGGTTTGATATTGAGTTGATGGGTAATTACCTCCTCGGGGATGCCCGGCATGTCAGATGATGACCATGCAAAGATGTCAGAGTTGGCTCATAGAAAAGCAAGGAGCTGATCGCGTGCCTCTCTGGGAGTAGGGCTCCAACTTGGATGGTCCTCGTCGGATCCTCCCCCAATGGGAAAGTCAGCAAATGCTCGGCCGGCTCCCCTCTCCTCTCCAAGTCTCGGGGATCGATCAGCTCGGGTGCTGTAGCCGATGCTGCTCCCTGTGGGCTGGGGGACAAGTGGTAGCAGAGCGGTAGTGGGCTCTGCTCCCCCCTCATCTCCCCAACTACCTCACCGGTAGGGAACTTTACTAGTAGTCTTTTGGTGGAGATAACGGCATCCAAAGGTTCAAACCAGGTCTCCCAAGGATGGCGTTGTAAGCCAGCGGGATCTGGACTACAAGAAAGTTCATGAGGACCGTGCTCTGGCGGTGAAGTCCCAGCTGTAACAGAGAGAGTGATCTCCCCCTCGACCCTTATAGAATCTCTAGTAAAACCCATCAGGGGTATGGTGACGGGTCGAAGGGAGTTGTAAGATAAATTCATCCGAACAAAAGCTTCGTAGCTCAAAACATCAACTGAACTTCCACTATCCACTAAAATTCTCTTTACAGGATACTTTGCTATCGTCATAGATATGACGACGCTATCATTATGTTTGTTAACTACCCCTTTTAGATCCCTTTTAAAGAAAGGAATTACAGAATCTACCCCTCATCACGCTGTCTTTTAGAATTGTTACCTGCCCCTAGGACATCATGGCTACCGTCTTCTCCGTCGGGGCATTGTCCAAGCCGATCTGAGGTGCAGGAGGTGCCGACGGGCCCGGAGCAGCAGGGTTTCCTCTTCGAACAAACTTGCCTAGGTGGCTCTGCTAGACAAGTTCTTCGATGGCCTTCTTCAATAGGCGGCAGTCTTCTGTATCATGGCCATAGTCTCTGTGGTACTGGCAGTATAGCTCTTTACTGCGGGGAACTCCGGGCCTCATGGGGGGTGGACGTTGGAGGTAGGGTTCATCCTCAATCTCTAACAGAATGTGGGATATTGGGGCGAGGAGAGGAGTGAAGTGTTCTTTGGGAACCAACGCCTGGGGTCGGTTATCTAGACGACGAGGCGGCTCAGGCTTTCTAGACCGCAGCCCAATAGATTCTGAAGGTGCCGGCTTCTTGCTGGACCCTTTGTCAGCCTTCCTCCTGGAGGAGTCGGCTTCGTCGGCGCGGATATACTTTTGCGCCCGGCTCAGCAATTCGGTGTAAGAGCTAGGAGGCTTTTTGTATAAGGAATAAGCGAACCTGGAAGGACGGAGTCCCCGCTTCAGAGCCAGAGTGGCCACGGAGTCTTCAAGATTGTAGACCTCGAGTGCAGCCCCCTTGAACAGAGCCACGAAGTCCTTTAGGGTTTCGCCGCTCCTCTTTGGACGGCGAATAATCTATCAACCACCCAGGGAATCTTTCGGCACACATCGAAGTAGGCCAGGAAAGATCGTTCGAGCTGTCTGAAGGAGTTGATACTCCGTGGTGGCAAACGGGAATACCACGCACGTGCCGCTTTCCGAAGGGTAGCCAGGAAGGCGACGCAAAGAAGAGAGTCTGTTGTTCCCTGGACTTGCATGAGGACTTTGTAGCTTTCCAGGTGGTCCAGGGGGTCTGCAGTACCGTCATATGGGTCTAGCTGAGGTAGGCGGAACCGGGGTGGGACCGGTTCCTCCAAATACGACGAGACAGCGGGGGCGGTGGTCGTAATCCGCCCCCTGAGGGTTGGCAATCCTACGGCTGAGCTCCTCCAGCCGCTGATGATACTCGTCCAATCATCGGTCGGTCCGGCGAGCGATCTTTCTGTTGGAATCTTTCTTTGAAGATTCAGAAGACGAGTAGGGAGAAGGTTGCCGGCGCATAGAATGCACCGGCTTAGGTTCCTTCCCACTACGCCGCTTTGGAAAGTGATCAGAGTGATGGAAAGGAGACCGTCGCCGCTTGGAGGTCTCCCAGTAACGATACTTCGGGGATGCACGGCGGAGGACCTCCAGAGGAGTCCTACCACGATGAGACTGGCTAGCCCCCTGGCCCTCAGCATGGGACGGAGAACGAGGTGGCAAGGGCATGGTAGTAGAGCACTGTTCCTGTAGCCCCCGAACCACCGCCATCAGGTCTTGAACTTGCTGGGTCAGAGCATCGAGCCGGTCAGCCTGGATAGGCTGTGGCTGTATGGGGGGCGAAACAGGAGGTTGACCTCCGGCTGCTCAGCCGGCGGGAGGCGTCCCCCAGCCTAACTGGTGGAGGCCTCGAGCACGTGTAACCGCCATCTTTTTTCTTGCAGAGGTTGCAGGGTCGCAGATGCGACGTTTGTGCTACTGCCTTGTGCCCCTCTTCCTAGCGCGCCAATCTGTTGCTGCCAAATTACCTCTCGAGCACCGGGCGAGAAAAGGGCTTCACAGACCTCCGGAAGGTGACGGTTGCCTCTTTTTGGTCGAAAACCTGCAAGAAAAGTCTCGGACCGATGGTTCCGGTGGGGACCCTTCGACGCTTAAGTTAGTGATTTGAAGAACAGGAATTGAGATGAGAGAAGAGATTCAGTCCCCACTTCATTGTGGTCGGGGTCTTTATATACCTATTCGGGGGTCCCTCTTACCCTTTGTCAATAACAGTTGAATCCAATCTTCCGTTAAGATCGGCTTGCAGGTGGGCGCACAGCTGCTAACCGCGTACCGTATATCGGCAACTGCATACAGTATCTGTAACTGCCTGATCGTAACAAAAAGCGGGTGAGCGGGCTACGCGGCAGTTTTTTGGTATTTCAAATCACTATGTTTAATGTTCGGAGTCGATTTCACGACTGAAACTATGGGCCGATAGCATGCGAGGCGAGACCCGAGGCCGAGCCGGGGCTCGAGGCCGAAGCCGAGGCCGAGGCCGAGGTGAGGCTCAGGGCCGATGTTGAAGCTGAAACGAAGTTTGTGACTGAAGCCGAGGCGAAGTCCGAGGCGAGGCCGAAGCCGGGACCAAGGCCGAGGCCGGAGCCGATGCTGGGACTAGCTGAAATCATTACTTTGTTCTGAAAATCGTACGGGTTGTTACCGTACCACCCGGGGGCATGATTAGCCACATCAGTACCAAAATTTAAATGGCGAGGAAACATGAAATCAAGAGAGGACTTACAACTTAGATCCCTTCTTAACCTTGGACTATTGTCGGATTTTGGTATTAGAAGAGTCCGATCGACTCTAGGTTAGGTTCCGGATCGACCATCAGTTATGGCCGTAGGGACTATGAACAACACCCAAGACCTCTCTGTTTCTACCCAAAAGAGCAGAGTTCAATGCCGTTTGACGGCAAGAAATCATCGAATCAAGGGGTGGTAAGGTCTAAAAATTCATTCAATCCCTCAATCCGTGGCAGGTCTTGACCCAGCATGGGTCCGATCAGCTCTCAGCTCTAGATTGACCACCAGATTTGGCTGAAAGGCCACAAACACAGCGCAAGACAGGATGAACGACCACTGCCCTCCTCTTTCCAGCAATGGCCGGCGGCTAAACCTACGGACCTGGAACCTCAACTTTTGTTTTCAAGCCAAGAGATTTGGGTCAACTCCCAAGTAAGAAGGTCGCTCCGTCTCACAGCTTCTTCCCAAGGCTTCAAAACAGTCTAGGAGGAGGGCTCAAATTCAAGGTAATTGAAACCATCTTGATCCGCTCCCAATTCAAATGATCCCGTTCTCTAGTTGAGCCGGCTGGTCAAATGGATTTGGTGTGGCTTAGTCAGATATATGACCAAGGAAAGGCCTTTATGCATCGCATGCATGCAAATTGTGTGCAATAATTAATAGTGCAAATGTGCAATTATGTATGATCAAAAATAATTTTATTCTTTCGCGTATTATACAAATGATCGTATGCATGCACAATAAATCAGCACGCGCAATATGCATGCTCCTACACCATGCACACGGCATGAAAAATTTTTCTATGACTAAAGCTATAAATCTCTTGCTTTAAAACTATGGAGAATGATTTGAATAAGTTTTGAATCATTAATCTTTTATGTAAAGTTATATATAATATATAGCGTAAGGACTGGCATGCAGCAAGCCTAATTTAGTTCTCCCTTAGTTATCAGAGAGAATCTAGGCTGAAAAGGAAGATGTTGTCTTGAATGTATTCTGGTAGTTATAACTTCGGTGTTACCGAAACAGAAGTTAATTTGTTTATTTATTTATTTATTTATTTATTTATTGTACGGATGCAAGAAATCTCTATCGTATCCTGCTTTCATGCTTTGTTGCCGGCCTTCAACCGTTCCCATTCTTTTAAAAAAAATAAGGAAGAATATATTTTTCTAGAGCAAGGCCTTGGAAGATCCGGTGTAGGTGAAGAGAGAGAAATTTGGTTTGACGTTGGGACTTCTTGCCGATGCTGTTACTTCATTGTAATTTTAGACTTGGCTTGGCACTTCTCTTGGCTAGGTCCTATTAGAATAGAACCCCATGTTGTCTTGAATCTAATATACTAGTTATAACTTCGGTGTTACCGAAGAGAAGCACCATTGGATTTTTAGAAATGACTCAATATTTTGATTAGCTAAGTTTATTTATTCATTTATTATGGATCATATATATCCTGCTTTCACTTTGACACTTTGTTGCCGGCCTTCCACGATTCCCATTCTATAAAAAAAAAAAAAGTAAGGAAGAAATATATTTTTTGGAGCAAGGCCTTGGAAGATCCAGTGCAGGTGGGGTGGAGAAATAGAAATTTGGTTCGAGGTTGGGCTTTCTCGCCGATACTGTACGTTACTTCATTGTAATTTTAGACTAGGCTTGGTACCTCTGTTAGCTTGGTCCTATCGAATCCCACAGTCCCATTCTTATGATTTGCTGTCCAAAGAAAAAAAAGAAGAAGAAAAGAAAATACTAAAGCATCCCCTCAAAGCTATTACTGCAACCACTCCATCTAATTGGAATTGGTCAGTTAGACTAGCCTGCGAAGGCACTGACCTTTACCATTCAAAGTCCATAATAAATTATAATACAAGTAATTTAAGTACAGAAGTTTCCCTGCTTTTTTTTTTTTAATAATGCAAAGCTGGTAGAGGAAAATGGACTGGGACTAAAATTTATGTATAATTATTGCACTAATTTTTGTTAGCTGAGCATCTCGGCCTCCATTTAAATTCACTCTAAATGTTGAACTTATGTGCAGAATAAAATCTCTCTCAATGTTTCTTGGGCTAACCAAAATCTCTCGCCTACCCAAATCGCGCGGAGCTTCCTACATCTTGCTTTGAAGAGAATATTCTCTGCCACAGTTGCAAAAGGGCGGCATTCAACGAACGTCCTTATCTCATTGGTATTTGTTTATCGGGGTGGTTGTCACAATTTAAAATCGCTTAGCTCCACGTACACGTGATCGCACTTCAATAAGACTCCTGCTCCCTTGCAATTATATCCATTAATCCTCGTTGACTACTGGGAGTTTTCCAGAAGATGAACAAGGTCTAGTTGATGAATATCATATAAAGAACAACTCATTCCTCGCTGCCTCGTTTATCATATATATATATACAAAGCTTATATATTATGTACACCTCAACCTCTGTTCCTTGCCTAGCTCCTTGTAACTCTCTCTTCCTTTCTCTCTTGATCGACCACGATGTATCCTTCCAAACCAGCCGACTACCCCGCAACTCCAGTGACAGGGGTGCCTGTGAATCCTCCCAATACCTTTCATGTCGTGAATCCTCCCATGCCCAGTGCCTTTCCTGTCCAACCCCAATCTCCAGTGCAATGGTCTACAGGCCTCTTCGACTGCATGGACGATGTCGGCAATTGTAAGCTCCTTCAATTTGTTCCTTTCCTAGCTTCCCGTCTGCATCATCGATGACTCTTATCATCTAACATCATTATGAGGTACCGTTTTTTTTTTTTTTTTTCCTTCTCTCTTCACAGGTTGTCTAACTTACTGGTGCCCATGCATTACATTTGGTCGGATTGCAGATATAGTTGACAGAGGCTCGAGTTGTAAGCTTTTTTACCAGATCTCCTTTAGTGTACGTATAATTAATTCATCAAGCAAGCCTCTGAGATCATTTTTCCATTGGTTTGGGTTGCGCAAATGGTTGTTGGTAATTTAAGTGTTGTTTGTGAATGATGTACGTACGCTTGCAGCATGTGGAACAGCCGGAGCTCTGTACACGATTATAGCGGTCTTCACTGGCTGTCAATGGTTATACTCGTGCTCTTACAGGTCCAAGCTTAGATCGCAGCACAACCTGCCGGACTCCCCCTGCTGTGACTGCTTCGTTCACTTCTGCTGCGAGACTTGCGCCTTGTGCCAAGAGTATAGAGAGCTCAGGAACCGTGGATACGACATGACCATAGGTCTCTCTCTCTCTCTCTCTCTCTCTCTCTCTCTCTCTCTGCGATCTTCTGATGGCTAACATGTGGTGGTGGCAATCTTGCAGGGTGGCAACTTAACATGGAAAGACAGGGCCGGGGGATGATGATCCAGCCACCTGCTATGCAAGGAGCAATGATGCGTTAATGAGAAGCTGTTCATATGGAGTCTATGAAGAGCTTAATATAGTGATTGTATAATGTAAAAGGCTGGCTTAAGTTTGTCTGCGTCTGTGGTTGGGACGGTGGTTCCCTTCTCTGCTTCTTTCCTTCTTGTTTTATTTGAGCTTTGGCAAATAAAGTTGTGATTTTAATGAGTCGGTGAAGTTTTGCGTGGGGTTTTGGATCAATCCGGCAGGTAGTAGCGAGGACTCCATGGGTATCATAGTCTAGGTTGTTAGGTCTTAGGGACATAAGCATGAGTATAATATAGTTTAGTATAGTTTGAATGATGAATCTGATCAAATCAATTGTGTTTTGTAGGATGGTTTTTATAAAGACAAGTAAGGTGGGAGAGTAGTCCTCCAAAAGAGGTAGAGGCAGGGGTCAGGGTAGACCCAGGAAGTCTGATAGAGAAGGCCAACCTGGTAGAGTAGTTTCTAGTGATCCACCTTCTGATGGGACAGAGGTGGAGGTATCTTTATAGCAGATGCTAGAGTTTTCTTCTCAGTCAGCTATCCTAGTGTCAATTAATCCATCCCAAGCATAGGCCCAGGAGCCAAGTATGCCAGATCTAGTGGGGATGATCACTCAGGTAGTGGTAGCAGCAGTGGGTGCTAGCTCCAGTTTACAGTCTAGAAATCTTGAGGCTAAGAAGAATGTAGAAAGAGTCAGAAAGTTGGAGGCTTTAGAGTTTCAAGGCACCACTGACCCTATTCAAGCTTATGCTTGGCTCCAAAGAATAGAAAGGGTCTTTGAGGTGATGAGATGCTCTGAGGAGTAGAGACTAAGCATAGCTATCTTTTTGTTAGAGGGTAGGGCTCAGAGTTGGTGGAGGTCTATCAAGTAGGTAGCCATAAGGAGTAGTGATGACCTGGAAGGATTTCAGGAATGAGTTCCATCAGTAGTATTACTCAGAGGTATATAGAGATCAAAAGAGGGGGAATTCCTAAATTTGACCTAGGGAAAGAGATCAGTGGCTGAATATGAGGCCACTTTTATTGAGTTGTCTAGGTTTGCAGAGGTTCTAGTGATGGATGAAAGGGAGAAGTGTAGACTTTTCCATAATGGATTGAATCTCCATATCAAAGCTAAGACCAGCATGCAGTGTTACAATAGTTATGTGGAGTTGGTGCAGGGGGCTTTTAGGGAAAAGGAGATTGAAAAGGAGTTCCTCAATAGAAGACAAGAAAGAACAAAAAGAAGTGCACCTAGTTTCCTTTCGGGTGCAGGAGGAACCCAGTTTTTCAAGAGGCCCCAGAAGAAGGGACAGTACAGTGATGGTCATAGAGCTCCTGTGGAGGTTGGTAAAGGGTCTGGATCTATATCAGTGTCCAGCCCAGTCCAGAGAAAACCAACATATGGAGGAGTACCTTAGCTACCAGTAGTGGAGTGGCAAGAGAGGTTAGAAGCCAGAGCTATTCCTATGGTAGAGGAAAAGCTGTCCCTTAGTGTAATATATGTGGAAAGATGCATTCTGGGGAATGTAGGAGACTTACTGGGGGATGTTATATTTGTGGTCAGCCGGACCATATTAAGAGAGATCGCCCTAAGAGGGTACAGGGCAATGAGCCCACTCTAGGATCAATTGCATCTAGAGGACAACCTACCGGGAGGGGAGATAGCAATGTTCCAACTTCAGCTAGTCATATGAGGCTTTATGCCAATCAGCAAGGAGCGATTCCAAATGTACCAAGGGTTGAAGCTAGAGTGTTTATTATGACTAGGCAGGAGGCTCAAGTCAACCTAGATGTGGTGACACGTATGCTACCCATTAATATGATTCTGGATCTATACATTCTGGATCTACACATTCATTATGATGCATATGTTTTGATTGATTCTGGATCTACACATTCATTCATATCAGTTGGCTTTTTCAAGTATCTAGACAAAGGAATTTGTTGGGTAGCTAACTAGTAGTGTTTATGCTAGTAGGGAAACCCTTTATTGCAGAGAAGTGTATGAGATTGTGATGTTTCAGTGGAGGGTCAGAAATTAGCAGCATATGTTATTCCATTGAACTTAAAAGAATTTGATACTATTTTGGGAATTGTTGGTTGTCAGTGCATGGAGCCAAAGTAGATTGTTCAAAGAAGGAAGTAATATTTCATATCTCAAATGGTAAAGAAGATTGTTTCATGGGTGAAAGGAAAATATTATCCTCAGGAATGATTTCATCCTTAATGGCTAATAGAATAATGAAAAAGGAATATGAAGCCTTTCTAGTATGTGTGATGAATTTAGAGGGCAGTGGCCCATAGTTAGCTAATATCCTAGTAGTGTGCAAATTTTTAGATGTATTTCCTAAGAAATTGCCAGGACTGTCACTAGGTAGAGAAATAGAGTTTAAAATAGATTTGAATCCAGACACCAAACCATAGCTAGGGCACCTATAGAATGGCTCCAGCAAAGCTAAAGGAATTGAAAGTCCAGCTTTAGGACTTACTGAACAGAGGATTTATTAGACCCAGTGTTTCATCTTAGGAAGCACTGTATTATTTGTAAAGAAGAAAGATGGTACTTTGAGGTTATGCATAGACTATAGACAGATTAACAAGGTAACCATTAGAAATAATTTTTTTGCCAAGGATTGATGATCTGTTTGATCAGCTTCAAGGGGCAGTAGTATTTTCAAAGATTGATCTTAGATCTAGGTATCACCAATTGAGAATAAAGAATGAAGATATGTCAAAGACTGCTTTTAGAACCAGATATGGACATTATGAATTTTTAGTGATACCTTTTGGCTTAACTAATGCCCCAGCTGCTTTTATGGAACTGATGAATCGGGTGTTCTAAGAACTTTTGGATAAATTTGTGATAGTATTTATTGATGATATATTAATTATTTTAGAAGTAGAGAGGAATATGAGCAGCATCTGAGGACAGTGTTGCAAATTTTAAGAAGAAGCAATTATATGCTAAGCTCAGCAAAAGTGAATTCTGGTTAGATGAGGTAAAATTTTTGGGACATATAGTCTCAACTAGAGGAATTATGGTAGTTCCCCAGAAAATAAAAGCAATAGTGAATTAGGAAGCACCTACCAATCAGACTGAGGTAAGAAGTTTCTTAAGCTTGGCAAGGTATTACAGGAGATTTATAGAAAACTTCTTATTATAACTTCTCCCATGACTAAGTTGCTAAGGAAAAATACTAAGTTTGAATGGTCCCAAGAATGTCAAGGAAGTATGGATGAATTGAAGAGGAGGTTAGTTTCAGCTCCAGTGCTTATACTCCCAGATAATGAAAGTGATTTTGTATTATATAGTGATGCATCTCTTAAAGGCTTGGGATGTGTGCTGATGAAGGTGGGAAGGTAATTACTTATATCTCTAAACAGTTAAAGCCTCATGAGAGAATTATTCCACCCATGATTTAGAACTAGCAGCAGTAATTTTTGCCCTACATATTTGGAGACATTATTTATATGAGAGAAAGTGCCAGATATTCATAGATCACAAGAGCTTGAAGTACATTTTGACTCAAAAAGAATTATATCTCAGACAAAGGAGATGGATAGAGCTAATAAAAGATTATGATTGTATAATAGTATATCATCCAGAGAAAGCTAATGTAGTGGTTGTGCTTTGAATCGAAAGTATAACCGCTTTAGCTTCCATCAGTTACCTCTGATGTTGCAATTAAGAGGATTAAATGCAGAGTTGGCAGTAGATAAGTCAGGATCCTTGATAGCAAGTTTTAGAGTTAGACCCCTGATGCTTTAGAAGATAAAGGAGGCTCAGATGCAAGATTCACAGTTGCAAAAAATTAAGGAATTAGTTCTAAGTGGATCCCAGTCAAGTTTTCTATTAGAAATAATGGTTTATTACTATGTAAGGGTAGAGTATGTGTGCCAGCTATAGAAATATTAAAAGAATAAATTCTAAATGAGGCTCATAACTCAGTTTCTTCAATGCACCCAGGAAGTACTAAGATGTATAGAACTATCAAACAGAATTATTGGTGGAATGGGATGAAAAGAGAAATAGCTGAGTTTGTTTTTAAATGTTTAATATGTCGGCATATCAAAGTAGAGCATCAGAGTCCAGCTGGTAAGATGCAGCCTCTATTTGTGCCATAATAGAAGTGGGAGCACATTACTATGGATTTTGTAGTAGGTCTCCCAAGAACAAGATGAGATAATGATTCTATTTAGGTGATAGTTGAAGATTGACTAAATCTACCCATTTCTTGCCTATTAAGATTTCTTTTACTTTGGATAGATTAGCAAAGTTATATGTAAATAAAATTATGAGCAGACATGATGTGCCGTTATCTAAAGTATCAGATAGAGATCCAAGGTTTACATCTCATTTTTAGGCAAAGTTGCAGAAAGCTTTGGGCACTAAATTGAGGTTCAATACAACATTTTAACCTAAAACTGATGGATAGTTTGAGAGGACTATTCAGACACTGGAGGATATACTGAGAGCTTGTGTTATGAATTCTCTAGTAGTTGAGATGAGCATTTGCCATTGGTTGAATTTGCTTACAATAATAGTTATCATTCCAGTATTGATATGGCACCTAATGAAGCTTTGCATGAAAGTAAATGTAGAACTCCAATATGTTGGGATGAGAAAAGGGAAAGAAGGCTTCTAGGTCCAGAATTAGTTCAGCTCATAGAAGACTAGGTTAAAATTATTAGAGCTAAGTTAAAGGCAGCCCAGGATAGACATAAAAGCTATGTAGACAAGAAGCATAGGGATGTGAAATTTGAAGTAGGAGATAAGGTGTTTTTGAAAGTATCACCTTGAAAGGGTATTATGAGGTTTGGAAGGAAAGGAAAGCTAAGTCCCCAGTATATTGGACCTTTCAAGGTTATAAAGAGAGTTGGGACACTTGCTTATAAGTTGGCTTTACCTTCAAATCTTTCTCAGATTCATAATGTGTTTCATATCTAAATATTGAGAAAATATGTGCCTGATTCCTCTCATGTACTTCAAGCTGAACTAGAGGAATTGCAAAAAGATTTGACCTATACACCGGAGCCTATATCCTAAGTAGGGAGGTTAAACAGCTGTGCAGTAAAAGGATTCTTTGGTTAAAGCCCAGTGGCAGAACCACCAGAGAGAAGAAGCCATATAGAGAGAGAGGATGAGATGAAATTAAAGTATCCCCATCTATTTCAAAATTAAGATAGCTAAATTTTTTAGGACAAAATTTTCTAAAAGGGGGAAGATTGTAACATCCTGAGCTTTGGGGGTTGTATTTTAACTTTTGAGTATGCCTTTGTTTTCGAATTGGTATTCTGATGTATGTCATTTAAGTGAAAAATCTTATGGGAATGAAATCTAGAACCATAAGTGTTTGGAGTTTTCCTTGTTTGTTATGGAAGTTTGCTTGGTAGATTTTGATTTATGTTTCCTTGGAAAAATTTCAATGTTTACCTGCCATTTTTTATCTTTGTGATAAGATAGAGTGAGGATTTTGGTTGCTAGAAATGCTGGCATTGCCTTGGGGAGGCAGTCAGCAAGTTACCTGGTTGGAAAAGAGTTTCAATGCTTGCTAGTCATCCTCACGTGAGAGTTGGACAAATCCACTGAAGTTTCAGGGAAATAAGGCGCCTAGCTAGGCCTTGTTTGGAAAAAACTAGAGACTAGGCGCCTAGTTTGGAGCAGTTGGAGACTAGGCGCCTAGTTTGGTAAGGCTGGTGACTAGGCACCTAGCAAGGTGCTTGGTTTCGAAAAAGGGGTACTGTTAAGGCTTCAGGTAGGCGGTCAGGTAGTCGCCTAGTTTTTGAAAGGTCTCTATTTCTCGGGTTGAGATGAAAAGTGGCCACAACGGCCAACCAGGTAGTGGCCTTGTATGATTTAAACCACTGAAATTTTCTTCTTAAATTTGTAAGAGTCAAGGAAGCAAAGGAATGATAGACTTAGCAATAATTTGAAAAAGTGATCGGGTAATGACTTGGTAATAACTATAGTTGATTGGCTATCTTGAGAGGATCCTCTAAACATGTTGGGTGTGATTATAGCAGTGTTATTGCCCCATATATTAGCATTTTTTTCAAGTTAAGTGTGTTTGGATGGAGGCAACAAGGATGAGTGACCCTTTGGGAAGTCATTTGGGCATTTGATTAGGGACAAAATGGAGAAAGAAATTTTTAGAACAAGTGGTCGGCTTTATGGTCGACTAGTTGGAAGTTTCACGCAAATCAGTCGGCCATATAGTCGACCAGTTGAAGGATTTTTGCTAGGGATTTTTGAGAAAAGATTTTATAAGGGTAAAATGTTAAGGACATGAGGAAGCCATGTGGACTTTAATAGGTGTGCCTTAAGAATGGTTGAGGGCAAAATAGTGATTTGTTTGGGTCATTTAAAACCCGTTAACGTATTCTTAACCCTTAAGCCACCATAAGAATGAGGGAAAAGAGAGGAATCAGGATGGAAAAATAGAGAGAAACTCATGGAAAAGGAGGAAGGAAAAAGAAGAATAATAATAATAAAAGAGATTTTTCTTGCTTCTAAGGTAAGCTTGTCTTCTCTAAGCCTAAGAATAATATCGGAGTGTTGTGGTTTAGATGTGTTTAATATGTTAACATGTGTATTTTGGGAAGATAAAAAAGGGTGAAAGAAAATTATGCTAGATGTTGAGCATAAGACTTGCATGTACAGTTGCATGAAACCTTTAATGTTGTAGTTTTGATGATGCATATATATTGGCTTAGGTCAAGAAACTGGTCCTAGGGAACCAGAATAAGGGTGCTAATAGACTGTTTAGCATGATAGTAGCTAAAGTAAGTGGGTTTCTTATTTAGTTTTACAATTATTTTGAACTACCATGTGAATAATTAATTATAGACTGGTGTTACTGTATAATAAGCATAGTACTCAAACAGGTTTTGAAACATGTTAAATGAGAACTAAGTTAGGGTGTATTTGAAAGTATGGTTTAAAGCATGATATGTGTATCAATAAAAAGTATGAGCTTACGGTATATGTTAAAATATTAGTTTATAGCATTTTTAAAGCATAACTTGAGTTTTTGAAAAGAAAGCATGAGTTCCAAAGAAAAGCTTAAGTTTTGGATGCATTCATGGCATATATGCATGAAAATGTTGTCAAAAAGAATTTGTATTTCGGAGCATATATCATACAGAGCATCAGGCAGCTATGGGACTTCTCATCCTGTAGTTTGTACTGTAGCATGAGCATTGCACACTACTGAACAGTAACACCTCCTTGCGATTCGATCGTACAATGATCCCTCAGCCAAGAGTGAGTACAAGCTAGACCAAGCCCAATAGGGCATGTTGCAAGCAGTCCGTGGGGGCAAAGAAACATAGCTCAGTGTTGAGCTGGTTACTATGGCCCATGGGGGCATACAAATATGAGCCTGGGGAAAGGCATATAGAAAGCCTAGGAAAAAGAGGCAAGCACTTACTCCGGTGATATGCATGAGTAGTGAGGGGTGCCACCAAAGTACGGTGATCCTTTGAAACCAGCAAACACCCAATGAGTGTACACATATGGAGAGTGACTATAAAGTGGTACCTCAGAGGAAGCAACACAGCTCAGCATCATTAGATTTGAAAAGCTTATATCTCTTTTTTTTTAAAGGAAATGCTGGTGGGCAAAATTTGAAAAACATGAATTGGATTTTATAAAGGGCCTGGTGGACCAATGGGGATCAGAAAGTAAAAGGCATAAAGGCTTGGCTACAAAAAAATTAGGTCACGGTGAGGGACAAGAAAGCTTATACCAATATACAAAAGGGCATATACATGTTTTGTAAAGCAAGGAAACATGCATGATTTTATATAAATGGTTTATTTTTCAGTGGGAAAATGATTGATACTATATTTCAGTTTGATATATTATTGGAAGCATAAGCTATTTTATACTATCTGTTATCATGTCAAAAAGTATACTTTGGTATATCATGTTATATGGTGTTATTATTTAAATGGTGATTTTTGGTTCTCAATTTTTTATGGTTAGATGGTTGTCTAGTCATTAGGACTTCAGTCTCACCCTATTATTGTTAACATTTTTATTTCAGATCAGTGAACTTGTTGCCAGGGTTAGAAGGTTGGCCTTCGCCTTAGCTTGATCTGGACATGGATTTTAGCTACTCTTTGTAATCAATCCTTTGTGAGGAAAATCGAAATGTATTTAGTTGCATATGTGTATGTGGAGCTAGGTGAGGGCATGTATATATGGATGTATATAACGGTAACCTGGTGATGTATCATAGACTAGATCTGTATATATGAAATGTGTTGGTTGTGAAATCAATTGTGAATGTGATTTTAAAACTATATGTGAAACTATTATTATTTGAGCAGGATGAATTAAGTTGAGTTATGATGTGAGAAATGTATAATTGATTGAATAGATTAAAATGTCTTTATCAGGATGAAGTTTTGGGTTGATGATTTATGGCAATTGAATGGGGTTTACTAGTACTTTATAGTGCCCAACATAAAGGTTAATAGAACTCCACTCAATTTTCATAGGTTACCACATTTGTCGGGAGAAGGTCCCAACACTAGGCCGGCAAGCCGACAAGCATGTTGCCAAGCTCGAACCCATGCAGGAGTTGGTTCGGCTCTCGCTATGAAGAAGGGCCGCCCAAGGTCCCTCTTTCCACTATTTTGGCCACTCCCTCCGCCGGAATGGTCGTCCAAGGAAGCACACGAGGTGGCTGAGCCTCGGCACGGCCACATCATGGCTCGACTATGGCTTGATTGAGGCGCATCCGTGCGCCCCCTTTTCCTCTTTCTCACCTCATTGGTCGGAGGCTTACCTAATCGGCTATGAGGTGTGGAGATGGTTAAGGAGCGGAGCAGCGATGTGGAGACGACGGAGAGGGCCGTGGAGCAATGAAGGGGGCCAACACAGTGCCCTTTTTGGCGTGTAGGGATTACGCGCACCGCCTCTTCTTTTTTTTAAACGTGGAGGATTATAGGCTTTTATCTAAGTATTTTTCTACGACTTTGTCCAAACTCGTAAGCAAAGATTGACATTTAAATGGCATTTTCTCTATGATTTCATAAAAATCGTAGGCAAAATTCATGCATTTCTCACTTAACTCTTTGCCTACAACTCTCACTAAACTCATAGGCAAAGGTCATGCATGAAACCAACTCTTTCCCTATGAATATCGTCAAATCGTAGTTAAGATTTAAAATTTTTTATTTTTTAAACTTTTTCCTATGACTTTGAGAAATCATTGGCAAAACTATTCAATTTAAAAGGAAAAATGGCAGGTAATTTTGCCTCAAGAATTTTTGACCTAAAAAAATATTTTTTTCTATGATTTTCACTAATTTTTGTAGGCAAAAGTTTTTCACAGTAAAAATAAACAAGAAAAATCAAGTGACAAAATCTTTCCCTACAATTTTGGATTTTGTCATAGGAAAAGGTATTTCCATAACCATAAAAAAAATGTTTTTATTCATGTAAGTGAAATTCTTTCACTGCAAGATTTTTTCCCATGATTTTGTAAAAATCACAGAAAAAAAATCATTTTGCCTATGATTTTCAAATCGTAGCACGAAAATCATAGGCAAAGTCTACATTTGTTGCAGTGGGTTGTGATTTCAATGAGTAGGTGATGTTTTGTGTGGGGTTTTAGATCAATCCAGCAGGTGGCATGAGGATTCCACGAGCAGATGAAAATAGAGTTCATGCCTCGACCTAGCGCTTGGCCAGGGTGCAATGCGACACGATCATATGCCTTTAGAATGGATCCTAAGAGCATCCCAGGCTTGCTAATACTTATCATTTACAATATAACATTAACATACTATTCTCAAAGCATATAAGAATTATGACTAACAAATACATCATCATCTTTTACAATATATATCAGGATCCTACACAATGGGATCAAAATAGAGCTACTTATCCATGGATATTTTTCTTATCAAACACTACCTAAATGTATCTTAAGATTTGACCCAGCATCCACATCTTCAATATCTAAAAAGGATAGGATAAGGAAAGGTGAGCTGAAAACCCATTAAAAATCTTACATATATAATTATGAATATTCAATGGTAAATAAAATATCTACATAATATGAAGATAACATATAGCTAATAAAGTAAATCATGTTGCGATACATGCCAAAAATCAATGCATCAAATAAAAGAGAAACAGCCAATAGATTTTATCTTTTACGGCATCAAACTACGCTACCACACCACAATTATTATCCATCAATGTCAAATATCATCAATCGATCGAGTCCAACCCCCAACTAGGCCCTATTAGATTGAGTCTACAACAATGACCTCTAGCCATCACCTTATAAGACCCTGTTACTAATGTCTTATAACCACTAATCCGATAGACTCTGACACCAGTGACCTCTAGTCATTACCATAGATTTTGTCACTAGCATCCTCTGACCATTACCGTAGACCCTGTTACTAGTAACCCCTAATTATGTTCTATCACTAATATCGCATAACTACATCCAGGTGACTAGACCATTTGCTTATACATCAAACTATTAAATTTTAATATTCTAATATGCAAATCAAGTTTCTAAGTCTACATCATTAAAATTATTAAAATCATGATATAATACCATAAGATATGCATACATAACCATACATATATCCATAAATCCATTATACTGTAATCATGTAGCAAACATAAGCTGTATCCATGTGTAGTCAAACATGTTGTATAAATGCATGGTTTAATTAGCTTTAAATTGTAGTGATTAAAAAAAAACCAAACACTAATTATATGAGTACGTATAAAACTTCTATTTTGAATCGTTAACAATGATCTCCTCTATAATAATTCATCAATATCAGTCAATCTGAACCAACCACTCAAAGTTTCTTATAATCATCATCACAAACAAATAATTAATCGGCTAAAATTCATGATTAAAAAATTACCTTTATGCCCTCTGAGCTTAATATTTAAAATTACCATTATACCACTCATACCTAGGCTTAAATAGGTTAGCCATGGTAGAACCTATCATCATTCGATCATTCATGGAGGAGGCATAGACCCGATGGCTACTGTGATAGAATTCTCTAATACTTTTTTTTTTTTTCAAATATATAAGAGTCTTTTGGTTCGAAAGATTTGATTGTAAAAAAAAAAAAATTATTTAAATTAATTAAAAAAATTTTTGTTGGTTATATTAAGAAATATTTTTACTTAATTATATTAGGCTTGTTTCTAAATAATTAAGATTTTAGTATTAAATGATGAATAATTTAATATTATTATTATTTGATTTAAGACTTAACTCCTCAACGTGATTGCCGGCCGGAAGTCTATATTCCCCTCAAAGCTTTATCCGAATGCGTGAATTCCTCCTAAATTCAGGTGCCTCATATTCTTCTTTTTATTCATCGTCGCCATCGGGTTCGTAACATTGCTGGTCCAAAAGAGGGAAGGGAGAAGAATCCTTACCGATCCAACAACACGGCTGCCTCACGTCACACCGCCCCAATGGACAGCGATGGACCAGTGAAGAGCCCAACCGAGCTTTCTCGCAACTCCGGCGAACCCAATCGCCGACTAAGAGCTCCGATTGGGAGTCCGATCAGCGGAATTGCAAGGGATTTTGAAGAAAAACAGAGGAACGGTTCATCAACTACCAGGCTGCTGCTGTTCGATGGCTGACGGCGGAAGCGATCAACAGTAGGGGATGATGCTCCGATTTCCCATGAGCTTCGTTCCAAGCTCCGGTACGGCTCCGACAGGGTTCCATTAAATACGAACGAGCTCGACGAAGGAGATGGAGAAAAGGAAGGGGAAGGGAAATGGCGCTCCGGTTCAACTAGGATCCTCCGAGTCTATTTACGGATAAACTCGGCTCCCCTCCACCGTGGAGTGGACGCGCATCAGGGGCTTCATGAAGCTTCTCTTCTTCTCTAGCATGCTTGGATAAAAATAATAAATAATAAATAATAATAAATAAGCGATTGGAAATGGGTTCTGCGGCTGATCCACCGTTGAACCGGCTTAAGAATTAAATTCCTCCGGTTCACTGTTGAACCTGGAGCAAGATATTAATTACATGGAGAGTTTCTATTGGTTGTTGATGCTACTACAGGCAGGCCATTCTGGATTCAACTCTCTCTAATTTAAGGTCCAAATTTAAGCCATTTTATCTTTTGGGTTGATTTGAAATTATGTCTAAGGTTTGTATATTTTTTGGCGTAACGATATATATATCGTCTGAGAGTACTAACAAAAAAAAAAAAAAAAAGATTGGTTAGATTCTATTCTTTTCTCTTGTTTAAGAAAGAAAAATGAATTGCAACTTATATCATTAAAAAATATTCATAGACAATTTTGTCTTATATATAGTTATCTTACCCGAACAATATTATTTATTAATGAAAAAAAAATCAAACATTATGCATTTATATGTAATTTATGGTTACAATTAAGTGTTGGATTGGATTGGATTCGGAGTGTTCAAGAATAGATGATTCAATTCCTTTTCATAATATACAATTCTAAGTGCTGGCCACTGGGTAATAGTAAAGGATGTTTTCAGTTTCAGGTCACAAAAAGTCTTTACCAAATGGATCTGGGCTTATTAAAGTTCTGCCCGAACTTAATTTTGTTGTAATAGTTTTAGGACTAGGAGTATTGGAAGATGTAAAAGGTTTTGATTTTTCATCTAATGTCGAATTATATATCTGGAATAATTAATCAAGCTAAACCATCCATGCTTTGAGAGGTTTATAGATGGAATATGCAACAAATGCTCTAAAAGTTAAATGATAAACAAGTATATATTTGACAGTCAATAATATAATAATGATTGGCTAAAAAATGAAGTAATAGTATATATATACATGTTTAGGTTACAAACAACTGCAACTCACAACATGTTTTAATATAAGAATACTTTTACGTTTTCACCCTTATCAAATGTATAACAAAATATTACAGAACAAGAGGTTAAATTAATATTGAAAGGTATGTTGGTGAAACTAATATTAATTATCTATATATGTTCATGTAAATTTGGTTGGATTGTGTAAAATCTTTGAACCATTTTCTTAATTAGGTCTTTCTCTAGCTCCTCTTTGCCTCTTTTTAATAACTCTTATAGGTACGTGTTGGGAGCGTAATAGGAGTGGAGAATATGCTAGAAGTTGTGAAGACTGAAGGGTGGGTTGAGCTTGCAAGTCCAATGTATAAAAATCTGCACTTTTTTTGCCGGCTGTGACTCTCACAATGAGCAATTTTGTGGTCACCGTATAACTAGTCTTGCATAAAAAATAGTAATAGAAGTCAAAATAATGACCATTTTTTATTTGAATGCTAAAATTGATTCTACATGAAATTAAGTTATATGTGAGAGGTGGTGGACATTAGGAATAGAATGTGAGTAGCCAATTAGGAAAGGCATAAGGTTTAATCATGTTTGATTCATTATCAATTCAAGAATATATTCTCTATTAACTAATTAGCAATGGTAGGACTAATTATCTGAGTGATAGTTGAGCTAGCAAAAATGAGTGCTTAGCTCTAATATAATTGACGTATTAAACCAAAAAAAGTAGGATTAAATGATCACTTCGATTACAAAACTGCTAAATTGTAACAGTAAGCTTAGCTTTACGATGCTTCTACTAGCTAATATTTTACTCCTACTCTTTGTGTCACTATCAAATTTAGCTTTAAAAGGTGAACAAGTTGCATCATCTACTTTAATATTTTAAAAATTAAAATTAAATTTGTACCATTTAGACTAAAACTAAACTCTCATTGTGGGTATTCTAAATTTCAAATTTGTTTGATCTTACTTTAAGATAAGATCCCTAAAAAGTTCATAAAATCTAAATGCTTATTTGATATCTTTATCTAAACGAAAACAAAAACTAATCTAAATTCTTTCCCAATGCACCTATAGGCTAAACCAAGGATACTCATCGAAAATCTAAATAATTTAAAATATATAATTTATAAAAAGTTTATAATCATAATTGCCAAGAGATTAGTTGAATAGGACCTAAGTAGAACATAGAGGGACTAGAAAGACTATTAATATATTATCTCCTAAAAGACTTTATATTTAATCATTTTATGTGGCAAGAATAACTTGTAATAAATTATAAAATAGCTTGTGCAAGGACACTAAACAGCTTGTGTAAGGTGACTAAGTTGTTACAGATTATAAACAACTTTTCATAACAACTGTCGTATTACTTGCAAGAAAAATTAGTTGCCAAAAAAAAGAGACAGCAAAATTTCAATCATTTGGCGTGCATTTGCTTTTTTGTGCCCGAGTCCTTTCAAAATTTCTACATTGTATTCTATGAAAATTTCTAAAAACTTGTCATTAAAATAATTAATTTTTGTTACAATTTATTCTTACTATCATAAAATGAATTTCTTGGGACTCACTTAAATCTAATATGAGTACAAATAGAATTTATCGTGTAAATTATTTTAATAGAGAACCTGAGTTTACATGCACTCAAAATAAAAGATGCTTCAATTTTATGATTTGAGCACAAGGGGGGTGCCACTTGTTGGAAATTTTAGTATATTCCAATATCCAAAACTTTCTCCAAACCAATATCTAAAAGTTTCCCTCCAAAAGCTTTTCCTTCTTTTGTCATGAAACCACTCTTTTAGCCCTACATGAAAAACATAACAAATCTTACTCTTACTTATATATGTGTTACTCCCTTGCTTGGTTGAATGGTTGTGAGAAAGCTCACGCACGCGCGAGCCGGGCCAAACCCAATACAAATCGATGAAGCCAATTTCGGAAACCTGTTAATCGAGCGCGGCGCGTGTTTCACAGATGTGCGTGTAATAAGTAAGATTTTTTATCCTTTTTAAATTTTCTTTTCCTGATAAGTCATCGTTTGACTGATTGACTGAGATAAGTCTTTTTATTTCTTTGACCGAACGTTGGACGCTGACCGACCCGACCTTTGGACCGATTGCTTTCAACTGGTGGTTGCTTCCTTATAAATATTCGAAGCAATGCCGGTGATTATTAATTCAATTTTTTGCTTTCCATCCTTATCCAGAGATCCATTCCTTCCCTTATCCAGTCCAGAGATTCATTCCTTTGCTTTCGTTCTTATCCAAAGAGAAGGAACTCATTCGGTTGTTCATCCTCTTCTGTCATTGGTGTGTCCATGCCTGTTAGAAAACTCGCTGCTATTGTATCCTGAAGGGTAGTCGTACTCTGATCTTCTGCACCGAATATTATCTCCGAAAGACGTGAATCTACTCTTAAGGACAGTGCCATGCACGCCACAACATCTTTTCATATAGATTCAAATAGATAATATCATCCCGGATACTATCTTTTCCTCACCTTTATCCAACAATCTTAAGAGTAGATATTGACTCTATTATGTTTGCTGCTACTAAGTCCTTTCCCAATACATCCAAGATTGAGCAATTTATTAGTTTTCATTATTAACATTGGCAAGAAAAAATATTTTCAATATTAGATGTTCATAATATTGCATATGTTTTGATTGATCCTAAACCTGAGAAAGAGAAGGACCTTCTAAATTGAAAAAAAAAGGCTAACAGAATATGTAGGCATACTATTCTTAGTATTCTATCTAATGAACTATTTGATATTTATTATCCTAAGATTTGGAAAAGCCTTAAAAGAAAATATATTCTTGAAGATGCTGATTCTCAAAAATTTGCAATAGGAAACCTTTTTAGCTTTACCATATCAGATCCATGCTTTCATGTGTCATCTTAGATCCATGCTTTCCATATTCTCATAGATGATCTTAAAAATAAAAATATTATTCTTCCTGTTACTTTTATTGCTGGATTCCTAATTAAAAAATTATCTGAATCTTGGAAAGATTATAAGAATAATCTAAAGCATAAAAGAAAGTCTATATCCCTTGAAGACATCATTGTGCATATTAGGATTGAAGAGCAAAATAGAGCCCGAGAAAAGATAGAAAAAGCTAAGGAAATAGCTGGTACGGCTAATCTAATAGAGGATGGATCTAGTAAGGATAGACATAAGTCCTATAAGCCCAAACATAGAAACCATTACAAGAAATATGATAAGAAGCCTCATGTTCAGAAGAGTCAAAATTTTAAGAAGAAAAATGGATCTTGCTATGTTTGTGAAAAACCAGGACACCATGCTGCCCAATGTAGTTCAAAAAAATCAATGATGCTCTAGCCAAACCAAAGGCTAACTTGATGGTTGGAGAAGATGTGATTATTGAGGTTGTTAGCGAGGCAATATTATTGTACATATAAAGGACTGGGTGATAGATTCTGGAGCCACGCGTCATATATGTAGCGAAAGAAATGCATTTGCCTCCTATATCGCACTGCCAGAAGGAGAGGAATAAGTCATCATGGGCAACTCAAAGTCTTGTTCAGTGATTGGCAAAGGAAAAGTCAATCTAAAACTGACTTCTAAAAAAGTCATTTCACTTAGAGATGTGCTACATGTGCCGAACATGCGTGTGAACCTAATTTTCATGGCCTTGCTTGGGAAAAATGGTGTGAAAGTATCATTTGAGTCTAACAAAGTTGTCATGACCAAATCTAAAAAATTTATTAGAAAAGGATATTGTAACCAGGGTTTATTTGTATTAAATGTACTTGAAGTTATGAATGGAAATGCATCATCTTCTTCTGCTCACTACAAGGGAACAAAAATATTGCGATGCCCAAATGCGTCGCTAAACATGCTATTGCGACGCAATAGCGACGCAATGACGGCGTCGCTCAGATGATCGTCGCAACCTCAATTTGTCGCAATTGCGTCGCGTCACAGCGACTCTCTGCGACGCAACAATGCGTCGCAATATTGCGACGCATCCAAATGTCGCTAAATTTAAAATTAATTTTTAATATTTAAAATTATTATTAAATATTGTGACGCATTCAATTACGTCGCAATATTGCGATGCGTTTAGTTGCATCGCAATATTTAATAATAATATTTTAGATATAATAGCGACGCAATTTGAGTCGCTAATGTGTCGCTAATAAATTTTTTTAAAATATTGCGACGCTAGGTCATTGCGTCGCAATATTTAATAATAATATTTTAGATATAATAGCGACGCAATTTGAGTCGCTAATGCGTCGCTAATATTTTTTTTTTAAATATTGCGATGCCAGGTCATTGCATCGCAATATTTAATAATAATATTTTAGATATTAGCGACCCAATTTTAGTCGCTAATGCATCGCTAATTAAATTTTTTAAAATATTGCGACACCAGCTCATTGCGTCGCAATATTTAATAATAATATTTTAAAAATATTAGCGATGCAATTTCAGTCGCTAATTATCGCTAATTAAAATTTTTTAAAAAAAATAAAATATTAAAAATTAAAACGGTTAATACAATTTCGTTACATTTAAATATTGATCGAAACATTCTTCACTCATATTGATCCAAACAATAATCATTCAATTTTTAAAAATAATTAATATATTAAAATTTTGAAGTTTTCATGTACAACATATAAAAAGAAAAAAAAATACATCAAGAATCTGAGCGATCACGTGGAGGCTGGAGACCCTGCGACAAGCGGCTAACCATATCCGCAAATGATGCATCTGATCTCGCATGTCTGCAAGCTCCTGATCCCGGCCTCGCATACGCTGCTCGAACTCTGCTCAACCTCCTGCCGAACCTCCTGACGAACGTCCTGCGAACCTCCTCCGCAATAGATCTGCGAAGTCGTCTAAACGCTCGGAGGAATATCACCAGAAATCGCGAGCTGGAGGCCTGATGGGGAAAATATGTAGAAGCTCTAGTGCCCAGACCATAGACCCTGCGGTCTCGTGGCTGGGCACCAACAGCCTCCAAAAACACACGTCGACTCTCCTCTGCTGAGAGTTCGACGGGCGTCTCCCCATCAGTAGAGTCGACCTGCGATGCCTGGGAGCGAAGCTCCTCGACTCGTGTCTTTGAATTATGAAATCAACAATAAATGAGTTAATAAATTTCTCGAATAAAATTTTAGAAATTAAACAGATACTACATAAATCTAATTTCTTACCGCAACCTCCCGTGATCGCGTGTCGACCCAGGAACCGTCCCTCCTGGTGTGTGTCGCCCTGAATAGACGAAACTCACCAGGATCTCCGCCCTCCTGCTCAGACTATAACAATAAAAAAATTGATATTAATACAAATATTTGTAAATAACTAAATAGTAATTAAAATATTTATGTTTTCTTACCATACGCCGTCTGTGCTCCTGAATCGAAATGGAGCCCGAAGTATGGCGGGAGAGACCCGTGCCAGGACCGCCCTTCTCAGATCGGCGGTTCGTGCTGGCTGATGCGGACCTCCGCGCCAGCCATCGGACTGCCAGGCCTGCTGCCACTCGTGCCAAATACCCTCTGGCACATGCGCAGGACGCTGACCCGATGACCTCCAACGATGAAGCATGTCGGAGTATCGGCGTCGCGTCAGAGCCTCCCATGCTGCCCTAATGGCATCATGGCTGGCAGGATCCCACGTAAACTTTTTCTGCATTAAAATAAACAGTTAGTTTCTGAATTTATTAAGATTAAGAAATTTTATATCAGTGATAAATTGTATTTAATAAGTTTACCTGAAACTCAGAAAAATAAAACTCCCTCGTGGCTGGAGATACGTGGCGCCAATCGTAGCCACTGGGATCTGCACGCCTCTGAAATACGGCGCTGATGTGGCTGGATACATGATGCTGCTCAATGAATCTGTTAAAAAAATATGTTTATAAGTAATTGACTTAAAAACATAAACATATATTTTTAATTAGTATATACTTACAGCCCTGAGCATCAAGTCGAAGTACGGTGCGGCCGATGGTGGAAGAACTCTCGGAGGTATGTGCCGATCGGCTGGATGGTAATATGCTACTGCAGAGATCGAAGGCTGTGCGATGCTGGAGATCCAAACTCTCCATCTCCGACGCTCATGTGATCTGATGCAGCAGGGCTACGTCCCTGCTCACTCCGTCTGTCGTCGGTAGATCTACCTCTGCCCGTCATACTGAAAATACTAAAGATTCATGCAATTAAATTACGATTAATGATTGACTATGTAAAAATTTAACACTTATAAAAAAAGTTAAATTTAAAAAACCTCTATGTTTAATCGGTGTCATTTGTTTCGTGAAATGTTGGTTCAACATCCGATGCCGTATCGGACTGCGATTCAGTTTCATTATCATCGGAAGGAAACCGAACATTTGCATCCGCAATTTCTTGGACATCACCATTTGGATCTCTAAGTGATGTTTCAGGAGCCCTTGTGTCGTCCTCAATTGCATGCATTTCCATCTCATCCTCTTGAAATGCAGGGCACTCGGCTGATTGACTTGATGAACTCTCCTCTAATACGATTGTTGAACGTGGGACGATTTTAGAAACGGCCCACCAATCTCGCTTGTCGTTGCGCAAACTTGGATATCCGCAGTAAAACACTTGCTGAGCTTGGGATGCAAGGATGAATGGGTCATATTTCTGCAATCTTCGTCGATGGTTCACTTCAACCAAATTGTAGTCGTTATGAACCCTTTTGCCCACAGGAACTATCGGAT
>UESW01004222.1:253142-369955 GCA_900491605.1 Calamus simplicifolius | reverse complement strand
TTTCATAGGCCAACCGAAATATTCAACTTCAACCACCTCTACTAACTTCCGTAATAATCCTGCATATTTGCTCCAACACTTTCTCCTTTAACACACACGCCCCAGTTCTGCGTGCCTCTTGAAGCTGCTAATCGTTCAATCTGAAATTTGTACCCATTAACAAATAGCCAGTAGAGGTTGTTACGGTCTTCAATGGCCATTGCGATAGACATTTAATGAAAATATTATCGGTTGGGGACCATGGACCGTTTACCTATAAATTAATAAGCTATTCACAACCAATTCGAAAAATTAAAGCCATTACTGAAATTGATTGAGTGATACTATTCACAAATTCATAAAACCAGTAAGTGAACTCCGTTTCTAACTTCTATCTAATTGCAACTTGACTGATGTCGGGATTCATCTGTCGTTGTTTATCACAATACATCCTTATGGGATGATAAGGATTAAAACTGATGTTAGCAATTAAATATTGTGGTATATTGTAATTTAAATTAGAAGTTCCAATTAAGCATTGAAGTATACACTTACTCAATATATGGATCGACTTCTCTAAGTTCATTAGGATATAATATGTGCTACATTATACTCCATATCGCTAAGATTTCTTGACTTCTGCCCCCCAAATGAACGGCCGATACCTTTAAAAATTGATATTCTACCGTCATTAGGTTCTCCTTCGTCCACACATACGTCATCGTTACGACCAAGATTTTGGCTCCTCGTGTGGACGTGACCCTCAAAGTAATGTGAGGCAAAAGCTGAAACTTCTTCGACCAAGTGTGCATTGCATATAGAACCTTCAACCCTTACCTTATTACGCACATTATTTTTTAACTTCTTAAGGTACCTATATGTAAAGTCGAGACAAAAATTAACCAATTTTTCGCAATGAATAATATTTGAAATGTCAATATGTCTTAATGATATATATTTACCTCTCGAAAGGATACATCCAGCGATACTGCACGGGACCAGCTATGCTCGCTTCTTATGGCAAGTGAACCGGTAAATGCTCCATTGAGTCAAAAAAACTGGAAGGAAATATTCGCTCCAGCTTGCATAAAATAAATGAAATTTCCTCCTCAAGCCTTGCCATGGATGCAGAAGTAATGACTATGGCAGACAACTCCTTGAAGAACAAGCTGAGCTATGTCAATGCCTTCCAGACATGTTGCGGAGCAACTCACGAAAATCTATAGGCAATAACCGTTGCATGAAAACATGATAGTCGTGACTCTTCATGCCGAACAACTTGAGCTTATGCATGTTCACACACCTACCGATATTTGAGGCATAACCATCTGGAAATTTTAACCCTCTAAGCCAGTTACATAAAACTTCTCATGAATTTCTGTCAAGAGTGTAACAGGCTTTAGGATAGGTCCCGTCAGTACTCCTCCTCAAATCACCTCTTATGCAATACTGATTAAGTTCTTCTTTGACTTTGCAGTGTCTTTTGTTTTTCCCGGGATGTTTAGCACCGTGTTAAATATGTTATCAAAAATTTTTTTCTTGATATGCATCACATTCAAGTTGTGCCGGATGAGATTTGTGCTCCAATAAGGCAAATTCCAAAATATACTCCGCTTCTTCCAGTTATGTTCTTTACATATACGGCCATTTATTCTATCTGCATCTGGTTCCCAAGCATACCTCAACCCCAAATGCTCTATAGTATCAAATATATCCGTGCCGGACCTAACCGGTTCGGCAAATTTTGTGACTGCTTTGTTCTTCCAGAAGGCGATCAAGTTACGCCTGTAAGGATGATTTGGGAGCAAGAACTTCCTATGATTATCAAACCATGACTGCTTACCACTCTTCTGCAATGTAAATGCATCCGAATCATACATGCAATGAGGGCATGCCAGACGTCCAGCAGTGCTCCAACCAGACAACATTGCATATGCCGGGAAGTCACTTATTGTCCACATCAAAGCAACTCTCATGATGAAATTCTGTTTCATAGAAATGTCGTAGGCTACGACTCCTGTTTCCCACAATATTTTCAATTCGGCCACCAACGGTTGCAGGAAGACATCAATCTTTTCCTTTGGATTTGATGGTCCCAGAACCAAAACTGTCAAAAACATTGCAGTCTCTTTCATGAAGGAAGGTTATATACAGTCAGATCACAGGCCAACATGAATACTGTTGCCCGCTTGACCGAATGGTTGGAAGCCATCGGTACAAAGACCTAATCTGACATTCCTTATATCTTCAGCGAAATCAGGATGATTTTCATTGAAATGCTTCCAAGCTTTTGAATCTGATGGATGCCGCATTTCATCCTCTTTAGATTCATGTTCGGCATGCCATCTCATATCAGCAGCTGTAGCCTCAGATCTGTATAATCTCTGCAGGCGTGGAGTCAGAGGAAAGTAATGCATCCTCTTGTAAGGAACACTTTTCCTCCTACTTGTACTAGCTCCCCCTTCGCCGTTTTTGTACCTCGATTGCCCACAAATCTTACACCATCTCAGCTCCGAGTCTTCACCCCAATATATCATACAATTGTTCAAGCAACAATCGATCTTATTAACCGGGAGCCCAAGCCCACACAACAACTTCTTCGTTGAGTAAAAACTGTCTGCTATAACATTATCATTTGGCAAAATTTCTTTGATTAACCCAGCTACAGAATTAAATGCCTTTTCTGATAATCGATGTTCTGCCTTAATATTCAGCAACCGAGCAGCCGTAGACAACTGTGAATGACCCTCACAACCAGGATACAATTCTTGATTTGCATCACACAACATATCATAAAATTGCTGTGCATCTGGATTTGGTTCTTCCATAAATGTATTCTGATTGAATTCATTACCCAATGCATTCATCACCATTTCTTCATATGTGTTTAGATTCACAAATGGTTCATCAACGGGAATTGACACTTGTTGGCTTGTAACAACTGCTGGAATTTCCTCTGGTTCACCATGACAGTACCAAACATCGTAATCAGGAACAAACCCCTTTTTACACAGATGCACCTTAACAGTTTCGACATCTCTGTAGGCTTTATTCTGACACCTGTGATAGTTGCATGGGCACCTAATCCTAGGCCCATCCATCCATTCAGGTTGGCTACATGCAAATGCGATAAATTCTTCCAATCCATTCAAAATCTGGATTAAGCAAGCCATATTTTATCCTTGCATACATCCACGAGCGAGCCTCGCTCATTTTTGACCGACTTATACAATTTCTGGTAAACCATTAAAGGAAACCACATTATAAAACTATATTAGCATTACTAAATATATAACTAAATTATTTCTTTTACACAACTTAGGTTAATAACAACCATTTAAATAATTTATAACTAAACCAAATTTTTTTTAGACAACTAAGGTCCCTATCCTGCAAGGCCCAGCCACGGCTATGATCCTTGGCGTGCTAGCAAGGACCGAGGCACAGGTTCATGCCAGGCTAATGCTAGGGCTTGAGTTCGGGTCGGGCCGCAAGGCGGTCCGTTTAATCATGAGACTTCACAAGCATTCAAGTGTCCTAAATTAATTCTACCTTCACTCCATGTCTAAAAGGTAAGGCCCTATCCCATTCAAGAATATTTTTTGTGATATGTTATTCTGCTATTAATTATCATCGATCGGTTACATTAAAATTTCAGCAGCATTTCCCAATATGTTCTCCTAAATGTGTGGCATATATGCCACACTAGGAGAACGTATGAGCAAATACAAACCGCAATCTCACCCAACGATGATTAATAGCCGACTAACATATCACAAAAAATATTCTCAAACTATCCACCAGGACAATTTGAGAATTTGCAAGACTAAGTCTTACAAATTCTCAAACAGGTCTAAAGGTTATAGTGCTGTGATTAATAATATGGAAATCCGAAGACAATCGAACTTATGCTTGTTATTCTTAACTTCTTGTCAATTATACATATAGGAATAGTGTTCTATATATATAGTCACTGGCTTCTTAAGATTATTATGTCGAATATAATGTTTGTGAAGACTAAAATATAAATCATTGAAACTACTAATTTATTGCTGAAAATTAAATAATACAACAAGACTTTCTATCTAGCATTACATAATTTAATGCATCATTCAATTTGAAGCAGAATGTAAATAATCAAGACATAACAATTGTAAATAACTACAAATGCACAAATATTATTGCATAAATAGCTATAAAGAAATGAAAAGCTACGACTGCAATTTTGAAATTACCTAATCTAAAGAGTTATGGTTAATGAGCTAAATTAGTTGACCTAAATAGCTAAGCTAATTCAGCTCGACCTATCTAAAGAGTTTTGATTGATGATCTAAAGAGACAAGGTTGATGGTCTAAAATCAGCTTACTTAAGAAGTTAAAACTGATAAGCTAAATTAATTGACCAAATAGCTATGATTTATGAGTTTAATCAGTTGATTTAAAAGAGTCATGATTGATGAGCTAAATCAGTCTATCCAAAGAGCTCCGACTAATGACATAAATTAATTAATTTATAACTAATCTAATAAAAAATTAGATTAGTAGTCACATTTTTTTAATATTTGTCATCAAATTATTTGAAATTATTTTAAAAATAATAAATATAATAGAATCTAATTTTATATGTTAATTTTTTTTCATGAGTGTTAAAAAAAAATTTTTTTCGAAGGGGCCGGGGGGTGGGGAAAACCCCCCTAGCTGTTACTTTTTTAAAAAAAAATTAAGTTGCCCATGTTTTAAAAATATATTTAATTTTTTATATTTGTTAGCAAATTATTTGAAAATATTTTTAAAAATAATAAATATGATAGAATCTAAATTTTTTTATTTTTTTTTATGAGTGTTAATTTTTTTTTAATTGAAGGGGCCGGGGGTGGGGAAAAGCCCCTAGCTGTTACTTTTTTTGGTCTGGCCACCGTGGCCGGAGAAGACGAATGGGAGGGGGGGGGTTCCCCCATAATATTTTTTTTTCCGGTGGCCTAGCCACCGTGGCCAGGCCACGGCCGGCCACGGCAGCGGCCGTGGCCGGAGAAGACGAAGGGGGGGGGGCGGTGGGGAACCCCCCCTCCCCAACTGTAATTTTTTTTTTGGCCTAGCCACCGTGGCCAGGCCACGGCAGCGGCCGTGGCCGGAAAAGACGAACGGGAGGGGGGGTGGGGAAACCCCTCATTAATAATTTTTTTTTGGTCCGGCCACGGCCGTGGCCGGAGAAGACGAAGGGGGGTGGGGTGGGGAAACCCCCCCCCAAAATATAAATTTTTTTTTTGGGTGGCCTGGCCACCGTGGCCAGGCCATGGCTGGCCACAGCAGCGGTCGTGGCCGGAGAAGACGGCCACGACCGTGGCCGTGGCCGGAACCTATTTTTTTTAAAAATTAATTTAGGAGGAGGGGGGGGCTTACCTCGTTCGCGAGGGGACGCCGCCGGAGTGGGGGGAGCTACCGCTGGGGGAGATGACGGGGGGAGCCGGAGGAGCGGACGGACGGCGGCGGCTAGGGTAGGAATAGGAAGAAGAAGAGAAGGGAAGGGGGGCGGCCCGACCAAGGGTTAAATAGTGGTGATTAGCGACACAATTTATGCGTCGCTAATCACTCGCTATATTTTTTTAATTTATTATGGATTAGCGATGCAACAATGCATCGCTAATCCATCGCTAATTTGACTTTTTTATTATTTTATGCAAAATTTAGCGACGCAACTAATTGCGTCGCTAATGAGTCACTAACTTGGCGCCAATGTCCGACGGAAAAATAAATTTTATTTTCTAGGAAATTGCATCGCAAATGCATCGCAATATTTTTTAAATATTGATAACTGATAAAAATTATATTTTTTGAAGATAATTGCGACGCATATATTGCGTCGCAATATTTTTTTTTAATTTTTTTATTACATTTATTTTTCTTAAAAACATTGCGATGTAATAAATGCAACGTAATATTAAAAATTATTTTCTTTGGAAAAATTATTTTTATTTTCTAGGAAATGTGTCGCAATATTTTTTAAATATTATAAATGAAAAATTATATTTTATGAAAATAATTATGACGCATATATTGCATCGCAATATTTTTTTTTTTTTTTTTATTACATTTATTTTTCTTAAAAACATTGCGACGCAATAAATGCGTCGCATAATGCGTCGCAATATTAAAATTATTTTCTCTAGGAAAATATTTTTATTTTCTAGGAAATTGCGTCGCAAATGCATCACAATATTTTTTAAATATTATAACTGATAAATTTATATTTTCTAAAAAATTACATTGCAAATGCGTCGCAATATTTTTTAAATATTTATAACTGATAAAATTGATATTTTCTGAAAATAATTGCGATGCAAATAATGCATCGCAATGTTTTTTTAAAATTTTTTAATTACATTATTTTTCTACAAAACATTGTGACGCAATACATGCGTCGCAATATTAAAAATTATTTTCTCAAGAAAAATTATTTTTTAGGAAAATGCATCGCTAATGCGTCGTAATATTTTTTAATAATTATAACTGATAAAAATTATATTTTCTGAAAATAATTGCGATGCACATATTGCGTCGCAATGCTTTTTTTTAATTTTTTTTATTATTATTTTTCTTAAAAACGTTGCGATGCAATAAATGCATCGCAATATTAAAAATTATTTTATCTGAGAAAATTATTTTTATTTTCTTGGAAATTGCATCGACCGATCGGACCGATCGGCGACGATCCGACGGTTGCGATCGATCCAAGCCGTGATCCTGATCGGCCACGACTGATCTCGGACCATTGCAATCCATCCGAGATCGGCGACGATCTGACAGTTGCGATCGATCGAAGCCATGATCCCGATCGGCCATGACCGATCTCGGACCGTGGCGATCGATCCGATCGCCGACGATCCGATGGTTGCGATCGATCCAAGCCCTGATCCCGATCGGCCAGACCGATCCCGGACTATTGCGATCGGTCCGAGATCGCTGATGATCCGGCAGTTGCGATCGATCCAAGCCCTGATCCCGATCAGCCACGACCGATCTCGGACCGTGGCGATCGATCCAATCGCCGACGATCCGATGGTTGCGATCGATCCAAACCGTGATCCCGATCGGCCACGATCGATCTCGGACCGTGGCGATCGATCTGATCCGCGATGATCCGATGGTTACGATCGATCCAAGCCTTAATCCCGATCGGCCATGACCGGTCTCGGACCATGGCGATCGGTCTGATCGCCGACGATTCGATGGTTGTGATGGATCCAAGCCCTGATCGATCCCGGTCGGCGATGAACGATCTCGAACCATCGCGATCGATCCGATAGGCAACAATCTGACGGTTGCGATCGATCCAAGCCGTGATCCCGATCGGCCACGACCGATCCCAGACCATTAAAATCAGTCCGAGATCGGCGACGATCCAACGGTTGCAATCGATCAAAGCCGTGATCCCGATCGGCCACGACCGATCTCGGACCGTGGCGATCGGTCCGATCGGTGACGATCCGACGGTTGCGATCGATCCAAGCCCTGATCCTGATCGGCCACGACCGATCCCGGACCGTTGTGATCGGTCCGAGATCGCTGATGATCCGACGGTTGCGATCGATCCAAGCCCTGATCCCGATCGGCCACGATCGATCTCGGACCGTGGTGATTGGTCCGATCGCTGACGATCCGACGATTGTGATCGATCCAAGCCCTATCCCGATCGGCCATGACCGATCCCGGACCGTTGCGATCGGTCCGAGATCGCTGACGATCCAACGATTGCGATCGATCTAAGACCTGATCCTGATCGGCCACGATCGATCTCGGACCGTGGCGATCGGTCCGATCGGCAACGATCCAACGGTTGCGATCGATCCAAGCCGTGATCCCGATCGGCCACGATCGATCTCGGATCGTGGCGATCGGTCTGATCCGCGATGATCCGATGGTTACGATCGATCCAAGCCTTGATCCCGATCGGCCATGACCAATCTCGGACCGTGGCGATCGGTCTGATCGCCGACGATTCGACGGTTGTGATGGATCCAAGCCCTGATCGATCCTGGTCGGCGATGAACGATCTCGAACCGTCGCGATCGATCCGATAGGCAACAATCTGACGGTTGCGATCGATCAAAGCCATGATCCCGATCGGCCACGACCGATCCCAGACCGTTAAAATCAGTCCGAGATCGGCGACGATCCAACGATTGCAATCGATCGAAGCGTGATCCCGATCGGCCACGACCGATCTTGGACCATGGCGATCGGTCTGATCGGTGACGATCCGACGGTTGCGATCGATCCAAGCCCTGATCCCGATCGGCCACGATCGATCCCGGACCGTTGTGATCGGTCCGAGATCGCTGATGATCCAACGGTTGCGATCGATCCAAGCCCTAATCCCGATCGGCCACGATCGATCTCGGACCGTGGTGATCGGTCCGATCGCTGACGATCCGACGATTGTGATCGATCCAAGCCCTATCCCGATCGGCCATGACCGATCCCGGACCGTTGCGATCGGTCCGAGATCGCTGACGATCCAACGATTGCGATCGATCTAAGCCCTGATCCTGATCGGCCACGATCGATCTCGGACCGTGGCGATCGGTTCGATCGGCAACGATCCACGGTTGCGATCGATCCAAGCCGTGATCCCGATCGGCCATGACGATCTTGGACCGTGGCGATCGGACCGATCGACGTCGATCCGATGGTTGCCATCGATCCCAGCCCTGATCCCGATCGGCCACGACCGATCTCGGACCGATCGCTATTTAACATAATTAATTTTTTTTAAAAACATTGCGACGAAAAGGGTTGCATCGTAATTTTTTAATATGATAATTACATTATATAAAAATTAATTTTATTTAAAATAATTGCGACGCAACAAGTGCGTCGCTAAATTAAAACATAATTTTCTTAATTTTTTGGTTTATTGCGTCGCTATTTAACATAATTAATTTTTTTAAAAATATTGCGATGCACTGAGTTGCGTCGCAATATTTTTTTTATAATTATATTTTATAAAAATTTATTTATTTAAAATAATTGCGATGCAATTATTGCGTCGCTAAATTAAAATAAATTTTCTAATTTTCTAATTTATTGCTTCGCTAATGCGTCGCTATTTAATATAATTAAATTTTTAAAAATATTGCGACACACTGTGTTGCGTCGCAATTATTTTTTCTTATATTTATACTTTATAAAAATAATTTTATTTAAAATAATTGCGATGCAGTTATTACATCGCTAAATTAAAAAATAATTTTTCTAATTTTCTGGTTTATTGCGTCGCTAATGCATCGCTATTTAACATATTTAATTTTTTTAAAAACATTGCGACGCACTGAGTTGCGTCGTAATATTTTTTTTCTCATATTTATTTTATAAAAATTAATTTTATTTAAATTATTTGCAATGCAATTGGTGCGTCGCTAAATTAAAATAATTTTTCTAATTTTCTGGTTTATTGCGTCGCTAATGCGTCGCTATTTAACATATTTAATTCTTTTAAAAATATTGCGACACATTGAGTTGCGTCGCAATATTTTTTTCCCATATTTATATTTTATAAAAAATTAATTTAAGAATATTACGACGCATTATTTGCGTCGCTAAATAAAAAAAATATTTTTTTTAATTTTCTGATTTATTGAGTCGCTAATGCGTCGCTAATTGCGTCGCAATGTTTTGTTGTCACGGAGACGTCGCAAAGTGGTCGCAATTTAGCGACGCAATGATGCGTCGCTAAATTTGCGTCGCTATTTCAATATTTTTTTGTAGTGACTCTTTCTAACTGGAGCATAAATTGATGTAATGCAATTCAAGATAATTTGTTTCACTCTTATTCATTTCAATTCAATTTGATGTAGAATGAGTGATGACCGAGGGAAATAAAAGGAGAGAAGGGATGAAGGAAGCTCATGATATAATTAAGGTTGTTTAGACAATGACATGTTCCTATGCCTAAAACCTAGTGTTCAAATGCATAATGCCAAAATTAAAGCAAAATATTGGACACAAGGCAACTTGTACTAGTATTTACTTAAAGTTTTGTTATGATGGTAGAAGCTTTGATACTATTTGGTATGATAAATACATGCAGGGACATAATATCAATGAAGAAGACAAGAGAATAAAATCAAAAAGAGGGCAAACACGGATTACGGCCAAACTGGCCTATATCCATGAGTGAAGGAGAGTAGAAAATTTTACTATTAAAAAAGAATTAGAGATTAGAAAGACTATTTCTCATCAAATTTTGGAATTAGTAGGATCTCTTTCTACCATTGCCTCTTTCTTAAATCCCTAAACCCGCATACACTCAACATGATCCCTTTTTGAATTTCATAATAACTCTCTAAGTTATTTAGGATTACCCTGAAAGCCAAGGCTATATGCACTTATATAGAGAAGAAACACACTGTATTTTACATAAAGTAGGATTAAAATTCTATAAGGACATGAAAACATGTCCTTCTTTATCTTTTGAATTTTAAGCCTATTCGAATTAAGACAGAAGGAAAACCTTTTCTTCTTGAGCTTGTGAATTCCAACAAAAACTCTAACAAGATTTCACATCATTGCTTAAGCCTTTCCTAGCTAGCAACATTATTTGACTGGTTTCGATTAAGACAATCCAAGCTTAGCCCTCTCATTGGCTTATCTGACGCAGGTAACTATAGATAAGAGGCCAACGCTTAAGAACAGCACCTAATACCCGCATGTAGATGTGGAGAAGCAAATAGAGTAATCATAGAGATGGCCATATCTAAGATGTTAAATGCATGAAACCAAATGACCTCTGGTTATGCTCCTAAAAGAACCAAAGACTAGATTTTAAATTGCAGTTATGAGGAACCAACTTCTTTCTTTTATTTTCTCTGACAAAGGGAAGGAGGCTCATCCAGTCTTTCATTACCCAAGTCCAAATATTTGGAGATATATCATCAGAGACTTGAACCTAGAACCCCTCTCTCCTTTTCACTGAAAAGAAATAACATGGAACCTCCTCCTGTTAGAATGAAGAATGTGATGGTCAGGGAATCTATAATTTCACAGGAAACCAACTTGGGCTTCTCTTTGACTTAGTACAAAAAAGGCGGGTTGATATAAGATTCTCTATAATAAATTGAAAATAAAGATGATTAAATAAGTGCTTTATATTAACATTTAGATTTCCACCAGCTGCATCCTTTCTTTTCTTTTCTGGAGAAAACAGCCAACAACATCCACTGCAGTCCCTTTGATGAGCTTCTTTAATGATCTTAAAAGGATGAATAACCATGCTTATCAGGTTTATGCTAAGTTGAAATATCCTTAATAATGATCAAAGTACTATTATTATTTGACAATAGAAAATACAAAAGATAATTTTTCTTGAAGAAGATCAAAAGAAAAAAAAACTGTCCCCAAAAGAATGTAGTTATAAGTAAATGGTAACATCTATCATTCTTTTCTAGACAAAGGAAAATACAATATCTCTTCTTGCTATCCAGAAGGAAATTACATAAAAGAATGAAAAAATTGAAGACAAATTTAGAAGTTCTGATATGAATGATATAAGAAACCTTAACCATTGGGCTGGTTCCCTAGTCTTCCATTTTGAGCTTGATAATTTGGATGCAGGAATTTCTTGTATCCTAATATGAGTTTTAGTTATTCTAGGAGCAAAATTTTAGTATTTGATCACTTGAGCAAGTGAAATAGTGATTTATAATGTTAATATGAAGCTCATGAAATCAAGCAGTTTTAACATAAAGCAAGCAGGATACTTTTATTTGCCAAGTTTCATCTTCTTCATTTCTCGGACGGTGCAAGTCCCTTTCATCATATCCCTATTCATAGAAGGCACTCGACGTTGCCCACACAGCACAACATTGGAGTCCAGTTTTGGTTTCTCTCTTGTTAAGGCTTGCAACCTCCTCTTTATGTTCTTGTCTTTTTATTCCTTCAACTTACATGGTCCCATGCACCACACTTAGCTGTGTTTGAAGGTTACTACTAATCTTAAACGAAGCAATCAAATTATATAATTGAGCATTATTGATATTCTCTAATTATGAGAGACAGCTCGTTTTCTGTACGTTGATGGAATCAAATCGCTACATCAATATTTTTTTTCTCATTTGATCAACTATACTCCTCTTCTCCTTTATTTTACGAGCAAGTTTAACGTGCAACCTCCATTCCAATTGGATGTGAATAGATTTGTTATTCATCAAATTTGAGAACCCCAACCCTTTCTAAACTCATAGCTAAATTCTCTGCCTAATGTGACTTGGGGTATGAGAATGCCATGTTAGGTAGCTGGTCTCTCTCTCTCTCTCTCTCTCTCTCTCTCTCTCTCTCTCTCTCTCTCTAATAATTAAATTCATGAAACCACGTAGGGAATTTTATTGAAGACTTTGAGAAAGTCCAAATGAAGAGGGAAGAAAACAAGTTTTATTCCATGGCACACTACCATCTCTATTGCATGAACCCCATGAAGAGGGAAGAAAGCAAGAGTTAGTCCATGGAACACCGTCATCTCTATTGCATGAACCCAATAGTTTCCTAGTGTTATTGATGTCCTAGAAGTGGACAAATAGGCTAGAAATTCAACTACAAGGTTAAATCTTACTGCAAGAAGGGATCATATAAATGAATTCTGAAACTAATGATCCTGTTGGAATTTCACCAAAGATATATATCAAGGTGTTGGCATAAATTTGTTAAAACATAGGTGGCCTCTCAACCATCTCAAATTAGGCCCTAGTTAAATCTTATAGAATTCAATTCAACAAATGATAGAGTTATCAACTTTCTAAAAACCTCCCTCATTAAATTGCAAGATTGCAACATTGTTCAATCCATCAATCCTGGCATCTTATTCAATTCTGACAACTGTCTCCATTTTTGAACCATAGCATAATTATGTGTGTCAGGTCCCAAATTCTTCTCTCCACATGCCAGCCACATGTGAAGTTGAGTGACAAATGGACTAAAATAACCAGACTGATCATAACTTGTCCCAAGCTAGGTTGATATAGATAAATTAATATATATAACCACCCTCTATAAGTTGGAGGGTCTTTGTCTCTCTTATGTAAATAGTCTAATATTTCTATATCGACAATAACAAACATAAAAAAACGCTTGTCTTTCCCGTGAACATGCAAGCCTACTCTATCCAATCAATCCAATTGAATAATTTAAGAGAAATCACCACTGCTCAATTTGCTAACCGAAAGAAGCAATCTCTTTGGACTTTGGACTTTACTCTTTGGAAGTGTAAACTAATAGCAAATTAATTGATGTCTGATATGGCAGGATTTTATTGGACCGGCATAAATAAACAAAGCCTAAAACAAAGCCTTGGATCCGTTAAATAAAATCATTACCCTTCCATTCCTACTACGTTATTTCTCCTATAAAATCCATACTATTGCACTCTCTTCCTCTCTTGTCATTACGGCACTCCCTTTTACTCCCTCTTTATATATCATTTCATCAGTGTTATAAGAAGAGACCAAAGAGAGTGCGACATTAGAAGCTATAGGGATGGAGTGGCAGAGATGTTTATTGTTTGTGGGAATGGTTCTGCTGATGGCCACATGGAATACAGAAGCACGGTTAGCACCAAACTTCTATCGGCTGACATGTCCGAATGTGGAGTCTATAGTGAGGCAAGCAGTTCAGAAGAAGCTAAGTCAGACATTTATCACAGTGCCTGCAACATTGAGGATCTTCTTCCATGATTGCTTTATCGAGGTAAAATTCTTAAGCATTCTATCAGGTCCTATAGGGTTCTTTCGAATTCGAGGGCTAGCTTTGGATGAAGCGAGAAATTCACTTCCATGTCATGTCTTTAAGCTGGCAATAGCATGCAACACATGCAAAGAAGAGGATGGAGATACTGAAAGACATGACAAGAATAGAGGATGCCATTTAATTCCTGAGACTAAGATGCTTGTTTTCTTTCCATCATATATATAAGTCCGGATTCAAAGGTTTATTATCTAAAAGGGCCTTCATTTCAAAAAAAGACAGCGTTTTGTTTTTGAAAATATTTTTTTATTTTTAGTTTTATTTTTGTTTTCTTAAATATTTTTTTACTTTCTATTCTTTGATCTTAAAAAACAGGAGAAAGAATCATCTTTCATTTTTATTTTAATGATAAATGATTTTTATAGGAATAGGTAAAAGAATAAAGGAAATATCATTCTTTAATTTTAATTTCTTATTTTCTTCTCCGTTTTAATAGTGAAAATATTTTTAAATTATTTTTATTTTAAAATGTTTTGCGTTATATATACCTTAACTACTTGCCTTTGTCCAATTGCATGTGATGCATGCAGGGTTGCGATGCATCGATCATGATCGCCTCCCCAAGGCATGATGCTGAGAGGGATGCACCTGACAACCTCTCCCTCGCCGGCGACGGATTCGACACCGTCGTCAAAGCGAAGGAGGCCGTGGAAGCGCAGTGCCCAGGCGTCGTCTCTTGCGCCGACGTCTTGGCGATCGCCGCAAGAGACGTCGTCGTCCTCGTAAGTAACCAATCCCTCCATCTCAGTTGAAATCTTAAGTTGCGTTTGGTGTATGATTAGATAATCCATCCTCAATGGTAATATGATCATGTATAAGATAGATTATTTGATTTCTGTGTTTGGTATGCATAGATAATACTGTAATAATATTGATTACTATGTCTGGTATGACAAACAAATTATCAGTTATATAAGATTAAATTTTTAAAATTTATATATTATATATTAATTTTTTTAAAAATTATATTTTTAAATGATATTTGAAGCGGTGAGCGAGGATATAGGGGTTGATCTAAGTTTCGCGGCATCTACTGTGGAGATGCTTGGGCAAGGCGACGGAAGAGGGTGTGGCTTAGGATCTTCAACACATATGTTTCAATGAGGTCTGATATGACTGATCCCAGAGTCGTCAAAAGGTAACGGGGTTCACTGTCATTTCCCCACCCCCGGGACCCCCTCGGGGTCGGGGTGGAGGCATCATTTCTAACCCCGGGGCCCCCACCGGCCTCGGGGTTCACTGTCATTTCCCCACCCCGGGACCCCCTCGGGGTCGGGGGTGGGGCCATCATTTCTTAACCCCGGGGCCCCCACCGGCCTCGGGGTTCACTGTCATTTCCCCACCCCGGACCCCCTCGGGGTCGGGGGTGGGGCCATCATTTCTTAACCCCGGGGCCCCCACCGGCCTCGGGGTGCACTGTCATTTCCCCACCCCCGGGACCCCCTCGGGGTCGGGGGTGGGGTCATCATTTCTTAACCCCGGGGCCCCCACCGGCCTCGGGGTCACTGTCATTCCCCACCCCGGGACCCCCTCGGGGTCGGGGGTGGGGTCATCATTTCTTAACCCCGGGGCCCCCACCGGTCTCGGGGTGCACTGTCATTCCCCTACCCCGGTACCCCCTCGGGGTCGGGGGTAGGGTCATCATTTCTTAACCCCGGGCCCCCACCGGTCTCGGGGTGCACTGTCATTCCCCTACCCCGGTACCCCCTCGGGGTCGGGGGTAGGGTCATCATTTCTTAACCCCGGGGCCCCCACCGGTCTCGGGGTGCACGTCATTCCCCTACCCCCGGTACCCCCTCGGGGTCGGGGGTAGGGTCATCATTTCTTAACCCCGGGGCCCCCACCGGTCTCGGGGTGCACTGTCATTCCCCACCCCGGTACCCCCTCGGGGTCGGGGGTAGGGTCATCATTTCTTAACCCCGGGGCCCCCACCGGTCTCGGGGGTCATCCCCACCCCGGTATCCCTCGGGGTCGGGTGGGGTCATCGGCGATTAGCATGCGACTTGACTGCCAAGGAAAACAACTATCAGGTTGCACGGTGCTCACGCATGATTTTCAGCGCATGGCCATGCCTTGCCACGGCGTACCATTCGGTACTCCCGTGATTGTGCCCCGTTACGGAGGGCCATGCCTCATAACGATGTTTGGCGCGTTGCATGCCCCTGTGCATGACCATGCCCTTCCACGGCGTACCATTCGGTACTCCCGTGATTGTGCCCCGTTACGGAGGGCCATGCCTCATAACGGCGTTGGCGCATTGCATGTCCCTGTGCATCCATACCTTGCTACGGCGTACGGCTAGCAGTCCCATCCGGCGGCGCGCACCGCATGCCTTTGGACACGGGGTACTCTCCGGCACGTAGGTACGAAATCTCCCAGAAGGGGTATTCAGGCAATATAAGGACAGCTCACGCTGTAAGTGGGATCTGAACTCTGGTTTTTCTGAGCTTTCTTCCTCCCAGCAAAAACCCTAACCGCCTCAGCTCCTCTTCGCTGGAGCGGTTCTTTGTCTGAGCCCAAGCAACTGACTTGATCGTCGGAGGGTCCCCACCGGCGCCACCGGTCCCCGGGGACTTTTCTTGCAGGACTTCGAGGAGGGAGACGTCCGTCATCCCCGACGTTCGAGGAAGGTGTCTTGGCGTCATCAGATTGGCGCGCCAGGAAGGGGGAGTGCAAGAAAGACGTCGAACCAGTAGCTTTCTTCTTTCTCCTGTCTTCAGACTTCGAAGCCATGGTGACGACTCGAACGAAAGGAGTTTCAGCCGGTCGCGCTGGGGGGCAGCGCTGCGGGGCTGGTCCACCCGCGGAGGCCCCCCCGGCTCTCGCATCCTGTTTCCCGGAGCCTCCGAATCTCCAGGGGGCAGGGCCTTCTGCTCCGCAGAATGACGTCCCTGCTTCTGCTCCGCAGCAACTTCAGGAAGATCGATTCGCTGCCCTGGCCACGCAGGTCCAGTCGTTGGCGGCGATGGTTCAAGGCATGCAGCACCAGCAAGCAGCCTTGCGGCAACCGGAGCCGAACCCGTCTGTCCCTGGGGTGATGCAGCCTAGCCAGCATTCCTCCCGCCGGAGATCGCCAGTTCCTGCAGATCATCACCGCCGATCCCCGGCCAAGCCGCATCACCGCGAAGCATCCAAAAGGCCCCGGTCTCCTTCTCGTCACGCCAGCGTCTCTCCTAAGCGGCGGCACGGAAAGGAGGCGGAGCGCCCGCGCCGGCATCGCCGCCCCCGCTCTTCTTCTGAATCTTCGGGGGAGGGCTCCTTTGATGGCCGGATGCCTCGTCGAGCTGAGCGTCGACTCGAGGAGTGCAACCAGAAGCTGGAAGAGCTTAGCCGTCGATCACCCACCTGCCAGAGACTGATTACGACAGTCGGCCTCCCCTGTCCCGCCGCATCATGGAGGAGCCTATCTCTACCAGGTTCCGCCTTCCTCAACTGGACCCATACGACGGGACTACGGACCCCCTGGACCATTTGGAGAGCTACAAGGTACTCATGCAAGTTCAGGGGGCCACGACTCACTCATGTGTGTTGCTTTCCCGGCTACCCTGAAAAAAGCTGCCCGGGCCTGGTATTCTCGCCTGCCGCCACGAAGCATCGACTCCTTTCCGCCAGTTGGAGAGGGCTTTTCTGGCCCACTTTGACGCCTGCCGGAAGATCCCGAGGGTGGCGGACAGTCTGTTTGCCGTGCAGCAGAAGAATGGCGAACCTCTGCGGGACTATGTTGCCCGGTTCAAGGAGGCCGCCTTGGAGGTCTACAACCTGGAGGACTCGGTGGCAACCTTGGCTCTGAAGCGGGGGCTCCGCCCTTCTCGCTTCGCATACTCTCTTGACAAAAAGCCGCCGGGCTCCTACTCCGAACTTTTGATCCGCGCCCAGAAGTACATCCGGGCAGACGAAGCTGACTTTTCCCGGCGTGAGGCTGGCGGGAGCATACCCAGGAAGCCAACCCAGCCAGAACCTGCCGAAGCCCGCCCCAGGAGGCCGAGCCTCCTCGCCGACCAGACAACCGTCCTCGACCTCCTGCACCGAGAGACGGGCCTTACACTCCGCTGCTTGCCCCGATATCCCAGATCCTGCTCGAGATCGAAGGGGAGCCCTATCTGCAACGCCCTCCTCCCATCAACCCGAAGATTCCCCGGAACAAAAATCTCTACTGCCGCTACCACCGGGACCATGGCCACAACACCGACGACTGCCGGCAGCTGAAGAAAGCCATTGAAGACCTCATTCAACAAGGCCACCTGAGGAAGTTTGTCCAAAGGAACAACCCGGGAGCTCCTGGCCCGTCAGCGCCTGCACCGCCGGATTGATAACACCCCGACGGAGAAGACAGTGGCGATGATTTCCTGGGGGGCAGGAGGCCCGTCGAAGAGACCAAGGGGAGAGGGAGGAGTGGAAGCTGTAATTCCTTTTTTCGAAAAGGACTTGGAGGGGGTTGTAAACCAAGATGATGATAGCGTCGTCGTATCCATGACGATTGCTAAACACCCTGTAAAACGAATCCTAGTCGACAGTGGAAGCTCCGTAGATGTTTTGAACTACGACGCCTTTGTTCGCATGAATCTGTCGCATGATCTACTTCGACCTGTCGTCACGCCTTTGATGGGATTCACAGGAGATTCTGTGAGGGTCGAAGGGGAAATTACTCTTCCCGTAACAGCTGGAACGGCTCCGTGCCAGAGCACTGTCCTTATAAAATTTTGGTAGTCCGTGTGCCCCTGGCGTACAACGCGATTCTTGGGAGGCCCGGGCTCAACCTCTTGGATGCCGTCATATCCACCAAGCGGCTCCTTGTGAGGTTCCCAACCGCCAGAGGGGTCGGCGAGATGCGAGGAGAGCAGGGCCTGCCGGCGCTTTGCTATCACTTGGCCCCTAGTCCCCAGGAGGCAGCCCCTGCACCGCCGTCTGCACCAGCACCCGAGGCCCTTGACCCGCGAGACCTGGAGAGGAGGGGGGAACCGGCCGAGCGGCTGCTCACTTTCCCCCTCGGGGAGGACCCCATGCAGACGGTTCGAGTTGGAGCCTCACTTCCGGACGAAGCTCGTGACCGGCTCCTACCTTTCTGCGGGCCAACGCCGACGTCTTCGCTTGGTCAGCATCCGACATGCCCGGGATCCCGGAGGAGGTGATTACACATCAGCTCAACATTCGACCGGAGTGCCGGCCCGTCAGGCAGAAGAAAAGGAGTTTTGCCCCGGACCGCAGAAGGCTGTTGACGAGGAGGTGCGGAAGCTGTTGGCGGCTGGCCACGTCCGCGAGGTGCGCTACCCGACTGGTTGGCGAACGTCGTGATGGTTCGTAAGGCCAGTGGAAGCTGGAGGATGTGCGTGGATTTCACCGACCTCAATAAGGCGTGTCCCAAGGACAGCTTCCCGCTCCCCCGAATCGACCAGCTGGTAGACGCCACCTCCGGGCATGGGACGCTCAGTTTCATGGATGCGTTCTCGGGGTATAATCAAATCAAGATGAGCTCAGCAGATGAAGAAGCAACCTCCTTTGTCACGGAGAAGGGGATCTACTGTTACAGGGTGATGCCCTTTGGACTGAAAAACGCCGGGGCTACTTACCAAAGATTAATGAACAAGGTTTTTGAGATCAGCTGGGGCGCAACATGGAGGTATATGTGGATGACATGCTGACCAAGAGCACCCATGCAGAAGACCATGTAGCAGACCTCGAGGAGACTTTCAACAATCTGCGCCGGTACCGGATGAAGCTCAACCCCCACAAATGCGCCTTCGGAGTAGCGGCTGGCAAGTTCCTGGGTTTCATGGTGACCCAGCGCGGGATCGAGGCCAACCCCGACAAGATCAGAGCCATCCTGGAGATGCGGCCTCCGGTCAGCAAGAAGGAGGTGCAGCGCCTGACGGGGAGGGTGGCGGCCTTGAGTCGTTTCATGTCAAGGTCGGCGGAGAGGTGCCTACCTTTTTCAAGGCGCTGCGCAAGATTAACGGCTTCGAGTGGACGAAAGAGTGTCAGGGCTCCTTTGAAGAATTGAAGCAGTTTCTCTCCACTCCTCCGCTACTGTCCAAGCCTGAAAATGGAGAGGAGCTCTTTTATATCTGGCCGCTTCCCCCGAGGCTGTTAGCTCCGTGCTTGTGCGCATGGATACCGACGGAGCCCAGAAGCCAATCTATTATACCAGCAAGGTACTCCATGACGCTGAGACCAGGTATTCAAAAACCGAGAAGATTATCTTCGCCTTGGTGGTCTACTCAGCGCCTTCGGCCTTACTTTCAAGCCCATCCCATCGTGGTGCTTACGGACCAGCCCCTGCGAGCTATTCTGTCTCGCCCCGACACCTCCGGCCGGCTGGCTAAATGGGCCATCAAGCTAAGCGAGTTCGACCTGTCCATCCGGCCAAGATCAGCCATGAAGTCCCAGGTGTTGGCGGATTTCCTAGTCGAGTGCTCCTGGACCGAGAAGGACGTGGAGGAGGAGCGACCGGAGGAGCCGGGACTCTCCCTCCTGGGAGGCGGAGGATTGGATCCTGCATGATGGAGCGGCAAACTCTCAAGGGAGCGGAGCCGGACTCATTCTCGCGAGCCCGGAGGGAGACGTGGTGGAGTACGCTCTCAGATTCCAGTTCCCGGCGACCAATAATCAGGCGGAGTACGAAGCCCTGCTGGCGGGGATGAGACTAGCCGAGGAGCTGGGCGCGGGGCGCTTGAGGGCCTTCACGGACTCTCAACTCATTTCTGGACAAGTCGCCGGGGAGTACGAGGCTAGGGACCCACCATGTCCCGCTACTTGAGCAAGGTGCAGTCCCAGGCGTCTCATTTTTCTTACTTCCGTGTCAGCTATATCCCCAGGGCGGAGAATGCCAGGGCTGACGCGCTGTCCCGTTTGGCCACTTCGGTCGACGGGACGTTGGGAGAACATACGTGGAGCATCTACAAGTCCCAAGCATTGAGGCCGCGGATGAAGCGTTGCCAGTGGAGCAGGAGCCCTCCTGGATGGATGCCTACATCCGGTACTTGACTGACGGCACTCTCCCGGAGGACCCCGCTGAGGCCAAGCTGCTCAAACGAAGGGCCCCGAGATTCTTGATGATGGACGGGAAGCTTTATCGGAGATCCTTCTCATATCCGGTCCTTAGGTGTGTGGGGCCACTGAATCAGATTATATCCTTAGGGAGATCCACGAAGGTGTATGCGGGAGTCATCTGGGGGGCAGAGCCCTAGCTTACAAGGCCCTGCGCCAAGGGTACTTTCTGGCTGACAATGAAGGAGGACGCGGCCGAGCTTGTCAAGAAGTGTGATAGCTGCCAACGTCATGCCAATATCCAGCGACAGCCGACATCTCACCTGACCCCCTGGTGGCGCCTTGGCCCTTTGCCCAGTGGGGCATGGATATCTTGGGTCCATTTCCCCCGGCTTCCGGGCAGCGGAAGTTCCTCTTGGTGGCGGTGGACCACTTCACCAAGTGGGTTGAAGCTGAGGCTCTGGCCAAGATTACCGAGAGCAAAGTGAGATCTTTCTTCTGGAAGTCAATCATATGTCGGTTTGGGCTGCCACGCACACTAGTCACTGATAATGGCCGGCAGTTTGACAATGCGCCTTTCCGGGAGTTCTGCTCCGAGCTGGGTATCTGTCAGAGGTTCACTTCCGTCGGGCATCCTCAAACCAACGGGGCAGCTGAAGTGACAACCGAATCATCCTCCAGGGACTGAAGTCTCGACTGGATGGCTGCAAGGGACGATGGGTAGAGGAGCTCCCCAACGTGCTATGGGCCTATCATACAACGCCTCGAGCCCCCACTGGCGAAACGCCGTTCAGCCTAGTCTTTGGCTCTGAGCTGTTATCCCTGTGGAGATCGGGCACCCAGCCCCCGGGTGGAGGCTTATAGTGAAGAAGGTAACCCTGACCAACTGCGAGCCAACCTCGACCTGGTGGAGGAATGCGGGACAGGGCGCGGCTTCGAATGGCAGCCTACCGGCAACGGGCCGCGAAATACTACAACGCACGCGTGCGCCCCCGGACGTTCCTACCAGGAGATCTAGTCCTCCGACGGGCTGAGGTCTCAAAGCCAACTGAGGGAGGCAAGCTAGCCCCTAACTGGGAGGGCCTTACCGGATCACCGAGACGCTGCACCACGGAGCTTATAAAATTGAAGAACTTGATGGGACGCCACTCCCTAGGACGTGGAATGCGGATAACCTCCGCCGGTATTATCAGTAATGTATCCCTCCTTTCATATTAAAATCATCTCCGTGTTTGCTTGGGTTTCACCCCTTATTCAATGCTAACGAGATTCAATTTAGTTATCTAAATCTCTCAAAGCCCTGCACCAGCCAGGCATAAAGCCCAGTGTACCACTGGCAGAGCGGTGTACCACCGGCTCTCAACAACAAAAGCCCGGCACCCGTCGGCACTCAAAGCCCTGCACCAGCCAGGCATAAAGCCCAGTGTACCACTGGCAGAGCGTGTACCACCGGCTCTCAACAACAAAAGCCCGGCCCCGTCGGCACTCAAAGCCCTGCACCAGCCAGGCATAAAGCCCAGTGTACCACTGGCAGAGCGGTGTACCACCGGCTCTCAACAACAAAAGCCCGGCACCCGTCGGCACTCAAAGCCCTGCACCAGCCAGGCATAAAGCCCAGTGTACCACTGGCAGAGCGGTGTACCACCGGCTCTCAACAACAAAAGCCCGGCACCCGTCGGCACTCAAAGCCCTGCACCAGCCAGGCATAAAGCCCAGTGTACCACTGGCAGAGCGGTGTACCACCGGCTCTCAACAACAAAAGCCCGGCACCCGTCGGCACTCAAAGCCCTGCACCAGCCAGGCATAAAGCCCAGTGTACCACTGGCAGAGCGGTGTACCACCGGCTCTCAACAACAAAAGCCCGGCACCCGTCGGCACTCAAAGCCCTGCACCAGCCAGGCATAAAGCCCAGTGTACCACTGGCAGAGCGGTGTACCACCGGCTCTCAACAACAAAAGCCCGGCACCCGTCGGCACTCAAAGCCCTGCACCAGCCAGGCATAAAGCCCAGTGTACCACTGGCAGAGCGGTGTACCACCGGCTCTCAACAACAAAAGCCCGGCACCCGTCGGCACTCAAAGCCCTGCACCAGCCAGGCATAAAGCCCAGTGTACCACTGGCAGAGCGGTGTACCACGGCTCTCAACAACAAAAGCCCGGCACCCGTCGGCACTCAAAGCCCTGCGCCAATCAGGCATAAAGCCCGGCTAACCGCCGGCGGAGCGGTGCACCAACGATTCTTCGCAGTCAAGACCCGACACCCTACCGGTCAAACAAAGCTAAGTCCCGCGGGCATCAAGCTGCGCGCCAGACCAACACCAGGTCCAATACTTGACCGGCGTTACGCCTATAGCTCCGAGGGAGCCTACCGGCCTAATCCCGACAGCGGTGCCCCCGCTCCCAAGATTCAACCCTACCTAGCTCTAACCGCGGGTTCATGTAACTAAGGCGGAGTGGCGTAGGGGGAAGGTGTCCCCCGGAATCGTCGGGACGAATAGAGTCGTGGGGCCACATATCAATGAAGTCAACAGTTCAAAAATCGTTGAGAAGTATTTTCATTAACAGAAGGATTACAAAACTCCGACGTAGTCGGGCTTACAAAAGCAAGAAAAGAAGCAAATAACGGGCGCAAACTCATGGCTCCGCCGGTGCGGGCTCGTCATCGGAAGGGGCCTGGTCCGACGATCTCGACCTCCAGGGCCGGGGGAAATTTAATCCTGGCCACCCTCTCCTTGGCATACTGGAACCCGTCGAGGAACGCGGCGGCGAAGCTTCGGCCAGGTCGTCTGTGAAACGCTCAGACGCCTTGTATTCCTCGACAAGCCCAGCAGCTCGAGCTTTCTCCGCGGCGAGGGCCTCCGCCGCGGCCCTTCAGCTTCTCTGGCGCGACCTCCTCCTCTCGGGGCCTCTTCTCGCCACTCTGGCCTCCTCCGACGCCGCTCCCGCCCGTTCCTCGGCCTCCCGAAGAGCCGAGGTCAGCTCGAGATATGCATATCCCTCGCCATGACCGCGCTCTCGGCCTCCGTCATCTGGGAGATCGCTGCGCGCGCGCGGTTGGCCTCGATCTCCGCCCTGCTCTCGGCGGCTCTCACCTCGTTGCGCAGGACTCTTTGACCTTCTCCAGCGCCTTCTCTGCTGCTCCGCGCGGTCCTGCGCCTCCCGGAGAAGGTTCTTTCCCCCGCGGATCACCTCCCTGGCAGCCTTTAGGGAGTGCGCAATCTGCATGCACAAGCCCAAGTCAGTAAATATGTGTATACATGAACATAAAGGGTAAAAGGCAAGAAGGTTGCTTACCCTGACCACAGCGGCATAAGATTCCCGGAAGAATCGCCCGTCTTCTGATGACCGAGACCTTCGATGATCCTAGGATCCAGACCGGGCCCAGGACCCGCTCGGCCCATGGCCATCGCCCAGGGAGTCTAGGGGCGCCTGGGTGCGCCCCCACCTCCCTCTGCCGCCTCAGTCCCCGGCTCTGTGCGGGTCGCCCCTAACCGACCCCTCGGGGGTGGACTCGCGGGACCAGATGGTCCCTCACCCCAGTCCCTGCTAGCGCCATGGGGTCGCCCCTCGGGGACCGGGAGCCCTTCGGTTGGCGCGGGCTCCCCCGCTACTGACTCCTCCCGCTGCGCTCCCACCTCCGGTGGAGTGTCGGCCGTAAGGTCGACCTCCGCACTGGGACGTGTTGCGGAGCCCCGGGAGGGGAGGCTGGTGCGGAGGGGAGGCCCGGATCACCGGCGCTTTCGGGGCCGGGGCTTGCTGCCCCCCGGACGGTCCTTCCCGGCCCTTTTCTTGGCGGCCTTTATCAACTTTCGCCCTCGGAATTTCATCGCTGCATAACGCAAGTCAGTTTTCAGAACAAAAAAAAAAAAAAAAAAAAAAAGAGAAGGAAAAAGAAAAAGAGAGCAAATTTCTAGCTAAGTGGAAAAAGACTTACCCCGATGGGAGACGAGGCCCGCCAACTCGAAGTTGTCCTCCGCTAGCAGTAGGGTGTACCGGGGATCTCGGCGGTCAGCAACCCCATCGCCTCCCGGTCCCCAGGCTGGACAGCCACGGCGTTCCCTCGGAGGTCGGGGTCCCCCCACCGGGGCCGGACTTGGTCAATGTTGGCAAAAAAGAAACGGGGTTTCCACCCCTTGATTGACGAAGGCAAGGAGGAGCTTTAGGACCCTATTGGGTCGGGGCTGAAACAGCCACCATCCCTTTTGGGCCCGAAGGGATAGAAATTGCGGAATAAACTGACCCTAGGGTGATACCTAGGCGATGCAAAGGATGACAAAAGCGCTAATTACCCGACAAGAGTTCGGGACTAGCTGGGAAGGGGTCAAAGAGTAGAAGTCAAGGAGAGTGATGAAAAAAGGATGGAAAGGGGGACGGAGGCCTACCTGTAGGCAGACCTCGTAGAAGGCTACCGACCGGGTCGGGAGGATAACCCGGTCGTCGGGGGTCGGCAGAAATAAGTTGATCTCCCGAGGGATCCGATAACGGGCCCGGATCCTTTCCAGATCCGACCGCGTCATCGAGGAGGCCTCCCCCCCTGGGGATTCCTCCACCCTCGAGGAGGTCCCGCCCCGGCCGGCGGCCCCTCAACGGGGCTCCACCGGCGGCCCGTCGCCGGGCCAAAGGGACGTGGTCCTCTGAATCAGAGGACCACTCGATTGGAGGAGAAGGAGAAGGAGTCTGGAAGCCTCACAGAGGGAGGACGGTCCTCAGAACCGTCCTCCGAGGTCCAGGAAGGTAAACTCATGAATAAAGAGAATTAAGATGAAAAGCTGACCTGGGAGAGCAAAGAAAGCTGGGCACGAGCTCGCAGGTTGCAGGAGCACTGGGAGAACAAGCGAAGAAGAAGACGATGATGGGGGTGGTGGCGTCAGTTCCCCCCCTCGCCTGGCTTTGTTGGGTTTTCAAAACGTCCCGCCATGTCCGTCGGCCACGCGGCCCTTTGCCATACGCCGGCTTGCCTCGAGGAGTGCCCCGGCGCGTGGCGCGGCACGCCCCGATGGTGGGGCCCCCGCTGACGTCGCCGTAATGAGAAGAAATCATTATGCGCCTTTTCGCGCGGACTTCGAAGAGCCGATCCTCACTTTCGAGGGCGATCGTGGCATGGTGTACGGAAGGCCGTCTCTTTGCATCCCCCGTACCGTCCGCATAAAAGACAAGGCTGGGATCAGCCACGTGGAGAACGCCCCTTGAGCCTCAGCGGTGGGACCCGCTTCGCCCCAGGGGCGAGGGGGCATCTGATATGACTGATCCCAGAGTCGTCAAAAGGTAACGGGGTCATTTCCCCCCCCGGGACCCCCTCGGGGTCGGGGTGGGGGCATCATTTCTAACCCCGGGGCCCCCACCGGCCTCGGGGTCATTTCCCCACCCCCGGACCCCCTCGGGGTCGGGGGTGGGGCCATCATTTCTTAACCCCGGGGCCCCCACCGGCCTCGGGGTTCACTGTCATTTCCCCACCCCGGGACCCCCTCGGGGTCGGGGGTGGGGCCATCATTTCTTAACCCCGGGGCCCCCACCGGCCTCGGGGTTCACTGTCATTTCCCCACCCCCGGCACCCCCTCGGGGTCGGGGGTGGGGCCATCATTTCTTAACCCCGGGGCCCCCACCGGCCTCGGGGTTCACTGTCATTTCCCCACCCCCGGGACCCCCTCGGGGTCGGGGGTGGGGCCATCATTTCTTAACCCCGGGGCCCCCATCGGTCTCGGGGGCATTGTCATTCCCCACCCCGGTACCCCCTCGGGGTCGGGGGTAGGGTCATCATTTCTTAACCCCGGGGCCCCCACCGGTCTCGGGGGCACTGTCATTCCCCACCCGGTACCCCCTCGGGGTCGGGGGTAGGGTCATCATTTCTTAACCCCGGGGCCCCCGGTCTCGGGGGCACTGTCATTCCCCACCCCGGTACCCCCTCGGGGTCGGGGGTGGGGTCATCATTTCTTAACCCCGGGGCCCCCACCGGTCTCGGGGTGCACTGTCATTCCCACCCCGGTACCCCCTCGGGGTCGGGGGTGGGGTCATCATTTCTTAACCCCGGGCCCCCACCGGTCTCGGGGTACACATCCCCCACCCCGGTATCCCTCGGGGTCAGGGTGGGGTCATCGGCGATTAGCATGCAACTTGGCTGCCAAGGAAAATAACTATCAGGTTGCACGGGGCTTACGCATGATTTTCAGCGCATGGCCACGCCTGCCACGGCGTACCATTCAGTACTCCCGTGATTGTGCCCCGCTACGGAGGGCCATGCCTCATAACGATGTTTGGCGCGTTGCATGCCCCTGTGCCCATGCCCTTCCACGGCGTACCATTCGGTACTCCGTGATTGTGCCCCGTTACGGAGGGCCGTGCCTCATAACGGCGTATGGGCATTGCATGTCCCTGTGCATGGCCATACCTTGCTGGCGTACGGCACGCTATTGCTTGCACTGTGCTTGGTCCCATCGCTGGCGGCGCGCACCGCATGCCTTCGTGGCCGCTGGACACGTAAATATCATATCCACAAAGGGTACGGGGATGTCTCCGGCACGTACGGCTATAGTACGAGGGCAATCTACTCAGATTGTAGGATAAGGTATTCAGGCAATATAAGGACGGGAGCTAGCGCTGTAAGTGGGATCTGAACTCTGGTTTTTTCTGAACTTTCTTCCTCCCAGCAAAAACCCTAACCGCCTCAGCTCCTCTTCGCTGGAGCGGTTCTTTGTCTGAGCCCAAGTAACTGACTTGATCGTCGGAGGGTCCCCACCGGCGCCACCGGTCCTCGGGGACTTTTCTTACAGGACTTCGAGGAGGGAGACGTCCGTCATCCCCGACGTTCGAGGAAGGTGTCTTGGCGCCATCAAGGTCATATAAGAGGATCCCATGGAGAGGTCGGTACAAAAGGATGCTAAGTAGAGAGCGATAAAGGAAGAAAGAGTAATCTTGGTAATATGAATAATATGAATAACCATTCTTTCCTATGATAATCTGAATTATCTTAGATAATTCTGATTACAAATAGATTATCATTCAAAATATATACTAAACACAGCTATTTTTTTTTAAATTATCGATAATCTGGATGTACTGTCTGCTACCAAACGCCCTCTAATGAATACTTCTTCCCACCCGGTCTCTAAATCACGAACGTTGCACAGTCCGGCGGGAAAAGCTTTACGGTGGAGCTCGGCAGGCGCGACGGTCGCATCTCCAAGGCAAGGCGCGTCCCAGGGCGGATCCCAGGCCCTGAGTTCGACCTCAAACACCTTGCCTCCATCTTTGGAACGAACAACCTCACGCTGCTCGACATGGTCGCGCTCTCGGGTGCCCACACCATAGGCTTCTCCCACTGCAGCCGCTTCGCCAAACGCCTCTACTCCTTCTCTCCCTCCCACCCTGTGGACCCGTCGCTGGATCCCAAGTACGCCCAGCAACTAATGCGCGCGTGCCCGCGGGATGTCGACCCCGACATCGTCGTCGGCATGGACCCTTTCACGCCGCGCAACTTCGACAACGTTTATTTCAGGGACTTGGTGAACGGAAGAGGCCTCCTCACCTCGGACCAGGTGTTGTTCACCCAGCAGTTGTCCCGGCCTCTGGTGTACAAGTTTGCGGCCAACCAAAGCAGCTTCTTCAATGCCTTCGCGGCGGCGATGGTCCGGCTCGGGAGGGTCGGAGTGAAGACAGGTAGAGAAGGTGAGATTAGAAGAGATTGCACAGCCTTCAACTGATCATATATATATATAGGCTGTGGCATGATGGCATATGTACTTGAACGTTGTAATTAACTCATTTGTACGGATGCACTTGAGGTCAAGTTATTATGAGATGGCTGAATGATCATGAATGCTGAATTACGGCACTTGCACTTGAACACCATGGAAAATTTTAGGTTGTATTTGGTTTTCAGAAACGTTTTCTATTTTTATTTCTTATATTTAATTTAAAAATAATCTTTATTTATATTTTCTTGTTTCTATAAAAAAAAGTATTGCTGAGTAAAAATAAAATAATATTTTTTATATTTTATTTTTGTTATAAATGATATGGTTTAAAAGAAAGGTTAAAAAAAAAAATTAAGAGAATACTGCCAACAACTTGATCCAATGTTTTCAAGTTTTCAAGTTTTTATTTTCTATTCTCTTCCTTTTTTTCAAAAAATAAAAAATACATTTCAGATTTATATCATTCCAAGTTATGTGTTTCAAAAATTATATCTATTTTCATTAATTAAATGTATTTGCATAAATATTTTTTATTTTATATGAAATAAAAATAGAAAAGCTAGAGTGCTCTCAAAAACCAAACATATTTTTTTTAATTTTTCACATGCATGAGATAACCAAACCGCAAAATTGATACACTTGGCATGTTGCTCCATAAATTTGAGTTCATAATGGAAAGCTACATGATACTGCTTTGCTTGGTCACTGACTGAATCTGTTTACAGTGGCTTAACATATAATCTGGTACAAAAAGGATAGCACTTCACTGCAGTGCTATTCTTTTTTGGAATTTCAGAGCCAATAGCTCCATGTCATTCTTCCATTTGGTGTAGTAAATACCTCCAGGATGAAATCTGGTGCAAAAAGGATATAGCACTTCAGTGAAGATGCCAAAATCTATTATGGACAATGCACAGACTGGCCTGTTCAGAAAGCCAAATCAAATAATCATATTGTGCGCAAGGATATATAGCATTCTAGAGCATCAAGATCAGAAACTAAGAGTCACCTCCTAAGGGCAGCTTAGTCGCCAAAGCTTCTCCAATACCTGCCATGGTTCTATAAATAGCAAATGATCTAGTTTACTTGAAAACATGGGATAAAGTTTAAATAATATTATCTCCATTCTCTATTATGTACCTACCATTACCAGGTTGAAATTCTCAGGCATACCTGAAATTTACAGTAAATCAGCATTTGGATATCAGACATCCTGGTGTGCTATCCTTCCATATCATAAAGAGGAATCCAAACAGCCCTTGACGCTTATACTAATTGTTGCTGCTGAAATCCGTCCTCCGACTCGGGCGCGACGGGGCTCGAGACGGGCTTCCTCCTGGACGGACCTGCAAGACAGTCCTCACGCGAGAGGCGTTGGGGGTGATCCTCTGTGGAAGACCCTCCGACGCTCAAGTCAGTGGAGATCGACAGTCAACAGAAATGAGGAAAAGGCTCTCGCCGAAGAGTTCCTCCAGAGGCTCCGAGCGGAGCGCTAATGGCGAAAGCAAAGGCAGAGAGAGAGAGAGCCAGTGAGCAAGTGTGCGCATGAGGGATCGCGTATCTGAGGGGCTATGAAGCTGTGGTATTTATAGAAGATCACCTGGTTGTTTGGGAGCGTCGTGGGTCCAAAAGCCGTTGAGATCCGAATCTGTTTATTATAAGATCGGTAGGATTCGTATCTGATTAGTTAGAGGATCAATGGCTGGGAGAGCTTGTTGATGTCTTGAGATGTGGTGGGGGCATAGGCCCCAGGGGCCTAGGCCACTCTCAGATATGATTCATGTTTTGAATCTTAAGGATTTAAGCTTTCCCGCGCCGGATTTCGCAGAGGTATGGGGATCACTCGGGCTAGGCCGAGTGATAGGAAGGAACCAGCTAGAAAGCCGGGTGGTGGGATAGTTTGGTTAGAGCCAAAGGACGACAGTTCGGCCGGAGCCGAGAGACGGTAGACGATAGTTCGGCCAGAGGGGCTAAGAGACGGTAGCTCGGCTGGGACCGAGAAACGAGGGCTCGGCTAGGGCCGAGAGATGAGAGCTCGGCTGGGACCGAGAGATGATAGCTCAGCTGGGACCGAGATGATAACTCGGCTGGGACCGAGAGATGATAACTCGGCTGGACCGAGAGATGATAGCTCAGCTGGAACCGAGAGATGGAAGCTCGGCTGGGATCGAGAGATGATGGCTCGGCTGGGACCGAGAGATGATGGCTTGGCTGGAACCGAGAGATGGAAGCTCGGCTGGGACCGAGAGAGATGTAGGCTCGGATGGGGGTACAAACGTGGTCCGCACCTTGAGAATCCTTGGCACAGTGAGGGGGCTAAGGCGCCCCGACCTACCGAGGCTGACTTATCCCTGGCGGGTGTCGCACAATGAGCAGGAATCAGGGCTAGCCTTAGCCATGTACACGATTATTGAAGCATAGTGATTTTATCCCTCAACACATGCCCCTCACTCCCTAGTTCGAAGCGTAGGTTCGGGCACAGGGAGTATAAGTCCAGGTGGCGCGATTTGAACGGAAGGATCCGGATTAGACGGCCCCGCAATGATGTCCTATTTAATGCCGCGCGGCCGCCGTGCCTTCGTGGGTAAGGCTCCTTTGGAGCAACGGTTAGGGAATCGCCACGTAGCAAATCCAATTTTCATGGCATTTATGGAGGCGGTTCCGGGTGCCTCGGGCGAGATGCCTTATCTTCTCTTGAGGCGGTTTCCTTAGGGAGGAAGCAAAGTCGAAACGATACCATTCCCCTTCGCAGTGTTCCTCCATTCTTCTGGAGGGATTTGTTTTCCCATATTCTCTGCAATCTTGCTCGGTGTCCTTCCGGTGAGCAGAATGATGAGCCCGATGACATGGTTTCAAAAATCACTACTTAGGATATGGGGAAACTTCGCCTAAAATATGGCATTCCCTCGGATATCCTCCTGCGATTGCCGGGGCCCGAGCTTAGGGTTTCGCAAGAACTGGAGCATGACATCTTTCTTTATGAAGATAGTCTGAAGGCGGGCCTCCGGTTTCCTCTCCATCCTTTGGTGAAGGAGATCATGAGGTTTTACAACATCTGTCCGACGATGGTAGCCCCCAACAACTGGTGGAGCATCATCGGATTTATCTCAATGTGTAGCCAAGTGAAGGTAACAACAACTCTGCCCTTATTCCGCGCTTGCTACCACCTGATACCTGGGATGAAATTAGAGTGACCTTACATCGGTCCCCGGAGGTCATTCAAGACAATCATGGATAAACCGTCATCCATAAAGGGATGGAAGATCCAATTCTTTATCGCTGAAGGGAATATTGGTTCCGATTTTCTTCGAGGATGGGGAAACTTTGTCTGGGATGTGGAAGCACATCCGGCTTTATCTGAGCAGGAGGAGGATCTAGAAGCCTTTCGCGACGACAGGACGTTCTCGGCCAACGATTTGCTGTCTGAGGAGGCTCTCTTCGCCGCCGGGGTTAGCCCCCTCGACCCGCATGGTGGGTCTTTTTATTTTCCCATTGGTTTACTCGAGTAAAGGTATCTCGGTCTGACCGCTTGTTCTCTGTTTTCGCAGCCAAGAAGTCTGAGCTATCGGGCCGCATAAAGAAAGGGACAAGCAAGCGCCTAAGTGAGAGCAGCGGTGGAGAGAAATGCAGACCCGAGAAGAGGGCTCGCCTCTCCGAAGAGCGCTTTCCGGAGGTTGGGGTAACCACGGCAGGGGCGCTGAAAACGAAGGAGGAGCCAAAGAGGACTGCTGAGGTCCCTTGTCCCCCAGTGGTGGAAATAGTAGACAGCTCGAACGAGACTTCGTCGGTTTGTCCGAATGCCCCTCCTCTGGAAGATGAGCCAATGGCTGGCTCTGCGGAGGTCGGTGCCCCTGAGGGCTCTCCTCCGAACGAAGAAATATCCCTAGCCCTGGCAGGAGGACAGGAAGGGGCGACTGCAACCACCAAGCTCAAGAAGAGCTCTCTATTGGAGGGCCCCCCTCAGAGGGATTTAGAGGCGGTGATGCTGGGTCGGTTGCAGTAGAGACTCGCGAGGAGCTTATGATTGGAGAGCCTCTTCCTGGCGAGGTTGGGGCAACTGACGAACAGATTGAAGACTTGGCGGAGCCCGCAGGGGAAGAGCGGGTGCCTGCGACCGAGGGAAGAAATCCGGATGAGGGGATAGGGCAAGGCGAGAATCTTGCAGTCGGAGCCTCTTCCACAAAAGCTTCGGGAAAACTGACGCTTGGGCTGGCCGAGTTATCCGAGGAAGGCCAGTTTAGAATTCTACTGGAGGAAGCCGAGAGGTCAAAGGCTTCTCAATCGGAGGTTGCCTGGATCGATCCTTCGGGCGGGGATGGTCAGCCCAGTAGCCCGGACTCGGCCATTGAAGCGGCGTTTGCTGCCCTAATGAGGTCGGTACTGTACCCGGGCACGGATCCTTCGACGGATAAGTTCGCGGACTTGGACCTTGTCGATGTCGCATTCGGCCAGCGGAATGTGGTGAAGGATATCCACCTTCTTCCTGAGATCAACAATTCCACCCTCATGGGGGTAGCCAGGTCTTACGTCTCCCGGGTAAGTTACTATTCTCGAGTAGCGAATGCTTCCTGGTTAGCTTGATCGTACTTTCCTCATTTGAGTTTCATTTTGCATAGTGCTTTGGTTACCAGGGCGCTGTGCTGGCACTTGAGCCTGGTAACAGGGGCCAGCATCCAGGCTAGGAGAGTTAGCACCGAGCTTCAATCACGGGCGGAGGCGTCTGACACATTTGAGCAAATTCTGGGCACCAGTAATGAGAATCTGGCGAGGATGAAGGTATTACATTAGGCTGCCCAAGGTAACATGTCCAAGCTATAGCTTGAAGTGAAGGAGCTATGTGGGCTCCTGGCGAAGTGTGATGACGCATGCTCTGAGCTATTACTGATCAAATCCAGGCATTCCGAAGAAGTGGAAACTGTTAAGAAACAATTTAACAAAATCTAAGCAGGCAGAGGAGAGAGGCCGCCGAAGAGAGAAATCGCCTGAGTAGAATGCTTGGCGAAGTGGAGGAGAAGGTACGGCGGTGCGACCGTGACATTGCCGATATGGACAACAATATCAAATGGCACCAGGAAAAGATAACCCTGCTCGACAACAAGCTCTCCCAAGCCTGGAGAGAAGCTGATGATAGGCAGTCGAGGATCAGTGACCTCAAGAGCAGAATCGAGCTAATTATGGCTGATAAATTGAGGGCCATTGACGAGGTCGAAGAGCTAACTAAGAAGCTAGCTTGGCAGGAGGAGGAGGTATGGTCCTACCCCCCCTCCTTTACTAGCTCATCATGGCTTTGGCTAACTCTGTTTTTACAGATGAAAAAGGCGGAGCTGGAGAATCAAAACCGGACGCGGACCCTGCATGGGGAATTGGCCTCTAGTCGAGGGAGGAACTCGGAGCTTGAGAGGTGGGTCAGCGAGTCCGAGGAGCAGGTTGCTCTACTACGGAATCGAGCTACTGAAGCTGAGGGGCAGGTTGCCTCACTGCGGAGCCAAGTGGATGAAACTGAAATGCGGTTCGCTTTGTTCAGGGGCGAACAAGATGCAACTTGCGCCGACGGCTTCCAGCTCGGTGTGGAGGACACTCGAAGTAAGATATCCAAGGAGTATCCAGAATGGAACCTTTCCTTCTTGGATGTTGGAACCTTCAAAGCTTGCTCCCCAGGGGATGAAGAGGACGAGTATGACGATATTTAGATGCCGATCCTGACGTTGCTCCGGGTGCCAGTGAGGCCGTGGCCCCTGAAGGGTATACTTGTCATATCACCGGGGAAACAACAGTGTTTGAAAAGGGCGAGAGAAGTCAAGCTCCCCCGAATGTCACCGAGGAAGCCGTCGAGGCCGCTGGGGCCGTTCCTAACCCTGATTCTTAAGGGTTATCAGTATGCTTTTGTTTTTGTTTTTCAAACTTGTAACTCGGTTGGAGTCTTTAATGAATGAGCCTTTCACTTCTATTCGATGGCCTTTTTCAGACGATCTCTTGTCTCGAGTTTTTCCTCGACCGCGAGCAACCTATGGCTTATCCGAACCGCTTGGTAGGTTTAGGTCGGATTTGAGTGAACATCTTGATCGAGGCCAAGGCATAGGGACAGCCCTGATGAAGGAGCCGAGATACAACATAGCTCGGTTAAAGGGGCTTAGAGACGATCTAGCTCGGCTGAAGTTGCAAGATGCGATAACTCGGCTAGAAACAGAGATGCTGTAGGTCGACTGGAAAGGACAAGGAATTACAGAAACATCTTGGCCAGAACCGAGGTAGTCTGACTTATCAAGGGCGAAGACGTGGGTGCGCCTTCGATAAAAAGGGGATTTGATCCCGAGGTAGGGGATTTGTTAACTTTCCCATCGCCATTTTTCTTATTCTTTGTGGTGCAGAGGGAGCAAATCCTCGCTTCTTGCGAGCGGCCACTGAAGTAACGACACGTGGCGAGGCTTTATGGTGGTGGCACTGGAGCTAATGGCTCAGGTGATTGGGGCACTCGCCCAAAGTAGTTTAAATACCAATGGGTGGTAGGCCATCGTTAGCCATTTCCCCTACTGACCTTTTGTTGGTTTATCTAAACTTGTGATAGCAAGATGGCTTCCGAGGATGGAGGGAGGTCAGCCGGAGCACCAGTCAACGGTGTCAACGCCCGTTGGGGAACCCGTAGGGGCCGCACTAAGGCGATTATTGACGGGGAAGTCCTGGCCTTTTCGCTTGCGAGCCGTGAGCAACTTCGAAAGGCGGCCAAGCGATACATGGTTGCTTCTACCAGGGAGATCCTGCGCCTTAGTGAGACCAACGATCGGTTGGAAGGGAAGGTGGCATCCCTTCAACAGCAGTTGGGTGAGCCGGTTCTGCAGCGAGGGGAGGGCTCAGCAGCTCCCGGAGAGAATGACGAGCCCCTGTGAGGGCCGATGTATTTTTCTTTCCTTTCGTAGCCCTTTGTATGATGAATGAAAAGAACAGCTTCTGTAGCTTTGTGTTTGCTGCTGTTTTGAGATGCTTATTTTCATCACGCAAGTCTTATAAGCGATTCACTCCCTTGGAGGATTTTTTGCCATCTTGGCAAGATTCAAGGTATAGCGCTCATGCTTTAGCCGAGGTACAAAGAGTGCTTCGTTATCGATGAGATAAAGACAGCTATCTCTGTCCGGATCAGGGTGTGGGATAACACTCTATCGTGCTAGACTGAAGATAGATACTTCAGTTTGTTTCGAAGTATGGAAGCAGCTTTGGCCTTGGAGGGGAGCATAAAGCAATGTCTCGGTTCATGCCTGGATATGACAGGCAGTTGGGCCAGAGCAGAGGATATTGAAGCATCCTTATCGAGGAGTACTTGGCCTTTGTGCCTCTTTATTGCTCTATCAGTGCCTTGTCTTTTCCAAGGCAAGTCAACCTTCGTTTTGCCGAAGTAGATAGTGCGGCTCCGTAGCCAGCAAAAGGTTGCCTCGGTGCTTTCCAAGGGGCTTTTATTATATCAATTTTTTCCAATGAGAATCATTTTAGCGTACGACGTGAGCACTTATCCGCCATTGGAGGACGTCACTTTCACGGGATGATCTCTCAGGTCTGCCCATATCCGTAAGACTGGCGGGCGATTTTCCGCATTTAAGACCCATGATCCGTGATTAGAGAAAATCTTTCGGTGTGCGTCATGGTTCGGGCGATGCGTTTGGCGCGCAACGGGGGGCGCTGTCTTCATCCCAGGAGGCCATGTGGTGGCGTGGATTAGGTGTTTTAAATCTCAAGGTTTTCTGCCTTGATAGTTTCTCCTGATCCATTCTGCCTATAAAATGGGGAGGAAGGGGCCGTGTTAGGCCATCCCCAAAACTTTCTTCTCTGTGTTCATAGAAAAATTTTTATGATGGTTGTGTCCCGGAGGCTGAGAGTGGGAGGACTAATTTTTCTTTTGTAAGTCGTCTTCCTCCGGACAGCAGGGGTGATGAAGGAGCAGCTGAAGAGTAGCTCGTCCTCAAGGGATGAGTTTCAGAGATCATATGGAGAGCACACAGGAGGGCCATAGAGATCACACGGAGAGCGCACATATGCGCTTCCTGTGTGTCTTTTGTGGCCTGCTACGGGGGACGTAGGGTAGGAAGTGCATAGGCACCCCCGTAGCATGCAAGGAGCCTTCCTTCTCCATCGGGCTGGATTCTTGTCTCTTCTCTGAGGGAAATCCTTGCCACGGGAAGGGGGATCTGAGAGCAGCATGAGGCCGATGGTCCCCTAGCTCTCTCAATCGGGCAGCGGCCTGCAACCCAGCATTCCACCTGGGGGGAGCTGCTTAGCTTGCCCGATTCCTCAGAATCAGCATCCACGGGTTATGCCTCCTTTTGGATCTCTTAATTTATCCGGAGGGGCCGTGGGAGGCCGGCTTTGCCACTTATCAGGGCGAGCTGGCTGGTTTGACTGATTTGTCTGATTTCTTGGGTCAGACGCTGAAGTATCATCGTTAACCGAAGCTGACTGGAGCAGTTCGGCTGAGCTATTTACTCATTTTTATTTTATGTGCTTTGATGCACTTGTAACTCCTCTCAGGAGGTTGTAACTTTTCTTTTGATGAGGAAATAAAGAAATTTTTCATTCCTTCTTTCTTTAGCTTTCGCCTCTTTTGTGCCAGGGAGTTGTTACTCCTATATTGCGCCTTTTATGTTGTAGCATATTTCGGCAGCGCTATCACGGCTTAGTCCTTGTTAAGGCCAAGATATGGAGATATTGCTCAGTCCGATTGGGGCTTGTAAGCTGCCCGAATCCGAAGGAAGTTTTGGAGATCATTCGGTTCGGCTGGGAGAGCTGGTTGATGTCTCGAGATTTGGCGAGTATATAGGCTCCAGGGCTCTAGGTCACTCTCGCGGGTCCTAGGCCACTCTCAGATATGATTTCTGTTTGGAATCTTACAAATTTGAACTCTCCCGCACCGAATTCCGCAGAGGTTCTTGAGTGCCTAGGTCTAGCCGGGGCATAATAATGACTCGGCTGACGAGGCATAGTCGGATAGCTCGACCGGAGCCGAGAGAGACGATATAGCTCGGCTGAGGCCGAGGGATGATATAGTTCGGCTGAGGCCGAGGGAGACGATATAGCTCGGCTGAGACCGAGGGATGATATAGCTCGGCTGAGGCTGAGTGATGACATAGCTCGGCTGAGGCCGAGGGATGATATAGCTCGGCTGAGGCCGAGAGATGTGATCCGCGCCTTAGGAATCCTTGGCTCGGTGAGGGGCTAAGGCATCCTGATTCACTGAGGTTGACTTATCTCTAGTGGGTATTGTTCAGCATGTGGGAGTCAGGGTTGATCCTAGCCCCTTGCATGATTATTTATGCAACGGTAATTTTACCCCTCAACACATGCCCCCACTCCCTAGTTCGAAGCGTAGGTTTGGGCATAGGGAGTATAACTCTGGGTGACACGATCTGAGTGGTTTTGGATTTGACAGCCTATGTAATGGCATTGTAATTAGCGCCGCGTGGCCGTCTTGCCTTTACGGAATGGAACCGTCGCTTCCTAGGGGCAACGGTTGGGGAAGCGCCACGTAGCAAATTCCAGATTTTCACGGTGCCTGCAGCGACGGTTTCGGGCATCTCGATCAAGACGTCTTATCTTCTTTTTGAGGCAGTTTCCTTCGGGAAGAAGTAAAGTCGAAACAGTGCCATTCCTATTCATCGCGCCCTTTCGTCCCTCCTGGAGAATCTTGTTCTTCTGCTTTCTTTGCAACGTCGTTCGGTGCTTCTTGCGACCAACAACATGGCGAGTCCCAGCAACATGATTTCAGAGATTACTCCCGAAGATCTGGGAAAATACGCCAGAGGTAGGCATTCCCTCGGACATCGTCCTGCAGTTGCCGGAGCCCGAGCACAGGGTCTCGCAAGAGCTGGAGGGTGGGATCTTTCTTTACGAAGATAGCCTGAAGGCAGGCCTCCGGTTTCCTCTCATCCCTTAGTAAAAGAGATCATGAGATTCTACAACATCTGCCCAACAATGGTGGCACCCAACAGTTGGTGGAGTATCGTCGGGTTTATCTCGATGTGCAAAAGGGTTCAGGTAACAGCGACCCTGCCCCTGTTCCATGTTTGTCATCAACTGATGTCCGGGAGGGGCTTGGAGTGGTCCTATCTCGGACCTCGGAAGTCATTCAGGACGATCATGGATAAACCATCGTCCATAAAGGAATGAAGGTTTGATTCTTCATCGCCGAAGGGAACATTGGTTCTGGCTTCCCGTGAGGATGGAAAAATCCTGTTAGAGATGTAGAGGTGCATCCTGCCTTGTCCGAACAGGAGAGGGAGGACCTAGGGGTCCTTCTTGCTAGTCGAATGCTATCGGCCTAGTGTCTTACTATCGGAGGAAGCCCTTTTCGCTGCCGGCTTAGCCCCATTGATCCGCAAGGTAAGTCTCTTTCTTTCTCCCTTCATTGATTTCATTCAAGCGAGTATACCTCGATCTGATTGTTCGGTTACTGCGCTTGCAGCCAAGAAATCTACGCTGGGGTGTCGCATAAGGAAAGAGTTGGGTAAGCGTCGAGAGAGGTCAATAGGGTTGAAAGATGCAAGCCTGAGAAGAAGGTTCATCTTTCTGGAGAGCACTCGCCGGAGACATCGGCCAGAAAAGAGGGCGTGGGAGTGCCAGCGGTGAGAGAGGGGTTCTCTCGTTGAGCGAAAGAGCAATAGCCATGATGGAGGAGCGAAGATCGGAGGAGGACTCAGAAAGGGTTACCGAGATCCCTCATCCTTTGGTGGTGGAGATAGTGGATAGCCCGGGGGAGGCTCCGTTGGAAGTTTAGGTGAGCCTGTCATCGAAGAGTCTTCCTTGGATGGGTTAGAGGGTGATGACGTTGGGCTACAGGCAATGGATGTTCGGGAGGGGCCTCCTACCGGAGAGCTTCCTCTTGAGGGGGCTAGAGGTGCTGGTGAACAAGTTGAGGCTTCGGTGGAGTCCGCGGGGGAGGAGAAGGTGCCGGCGATTGAAGAGGGGCCTTTGGGTGAAGAAGGAGGACAGGATGATGACCCTCCAGCTGAAGTTTCCCATGTCGAAGCCTCGGAAAGATTGAGGCCGGGTTGGCCGAGGTATCTGATGAATTGCAGGCCAGGCTTTTGCTGGAGGAGGCCAGGAAATTGAAGGCTTCTCAGTCTGAGATTGTTCGGGTTGGCTCCTCGGATGGGCTGCCTGGTGGTCCGGGCTTGGCTATCGAGGAGGTTTTCTGCTTTGATGAAGTCGGCATTGTATCCGAGCGTTGGTCCCTCGATGAATGAGTTCGCGGACCTGGATCTTATCGATGCCGCTTTTGGTCAGCGGAACATGGCGAAGGATGTTCATCTTCTCCCCGATATCGATAATCCCACCCTCATGGGTTAGCTAGGTCTTACACCTCCCGGGTGAGTTGCTATTCCGGAGTACCGGGTGTTTTCTGGCAACTTTGATCGTGCTTTCTTATTTGAGTTTTGTTTTGCAGAGTGCTCTGATCAATAGGGCTCTGTGCTGGCGTTTGAGCCTGGCAATAGGGGCCAGCGTTCAGGCTAAGAGAGTCAGTGCCGAGCTCCGACTGCGAGCAGAGGCGTCTGACAAATTTGAGCGACTCCTGGACACGCTAACAAGAACTTGTCGTGGCGAGGGGGTTGCACCGGGCCGCCCTTGACGACGTATCCAAATTAAAGCTTGAAGTTGAGGAGCTACACGGGCTCAGGGCGAGGTATGACGAGGTATGCTCGGAATTGTCACAGGCCAGATCCAGGCATACTGAAGAAATGGAAACTGCTAAGAAGTAGTTTGATGAAAGTCGAGATAGGCTGAGGGGAGAAGCTGCTGAGGAGAGGAGTCGCACGAATAGAATGCTTGGCGAGTCAGAAGAGAAGATCCGGCAGCTACAGCATTGCATTATCACTAAGGACGATAGGATCAAGTGGCATCAGGAGAGGATGTCCAAACTCAACAATGAGCTCTCCCAGTCTAGGGAAGAAGTTAACAGTAGGCAATCGAGGATTAACGACCTCAAGGACCGGATAGAGCAGGTTAAAACGACAAGCTAAGGGCCTTCGGCAAGGTCGAAGAATTGACCAAGAGATTATCTCGGCGAGAGGAGGAGGTATAGCCCAGTCTTTTTAATTTTCTCCGTCGGCTCACTGTTTCATTGACTAACTCTACATTGGCAGATGGAGAAGGCGAGGCTCGAGGGTCGAGGTCAATTAGAAAGCCTACAAGAAGAACTAGTGTCGAGCCATCAGAGGAGCTTGGAGCTCAAAAGGCAGGTTACTGAGGCTGAAGAGCGAGTCACCTCGCTCCGGGTCAAGTCACTGAGGTTGAGAGGCATCTCGCCATACTTCGAGGCAAACAAGATGCAATATGTGCCGAGGCTTTCCAGCTCGGCGAGGAGGAGACCCGAACTAAAATATCCCAGGAGCATCCGGAGTGGGACCTCTCTTTTCTGGATGTCGAACCCTCCGAGGTCTACACCCCAGGGGCTGAAGAAATCGAATACGAAGATGTCTCAGACGTCGATCTGGATGCTATCTTGGGTTCAAGTGAGGCTGCAGCTTCCGAAGGACACTTCAAGCCTGCCGCCGAAGGAACGACGACTTTAGAAGTGGGCGAAACGAGCCGAGCCTCTCCGGGTGTTGTTGAGGACACAGCTGGAACTGATCCAGCTCCTGATCCTTGAGGACCATTTGTGTGCTTTTGTTTTCAGACATGTAATTTAAAATTTTCAATGGATGGGTCTTTTGTCTCCATCTGCTTAATTGCCTCTTTTGCTGATCTTTTATCCCAAGTTTTCTTCTGGCTGTGAACAAATTATGACTCATTCGCTATCTTGGCCAGTTTGGCCCGGACTAAGCAAATATCTCTCAAGGCCGAGGTATAAAATGGTTCAGCAGCGGTGTAGGATGGCTCGACCTGACATGGCCAAATTACCGCAATATCCTGGTCAAGTTTGTGGTTGGGTAATTCGGCCTATCCAAGACAAGGAAGTGGGTGCGCTTTTGGAGGGAGTTTGGCCCTGGGAAAAAGGGGGGCGCATCCCGAGCGCTGTGGTGTCGTTAATAAATCCCTCGGAGAGGGGGCGGGACTCTTTGCTTCCCGCGGGGCTGATTGAGATGACGCATGGCGGATTTCCGAGAATTGGAATCAATGGCCTGGCGACCGGAATGCTCGCCAGAAACAGTTTAAATACTGGTGGGGGGTACACCATTGTTAAACATCTTCTCTGCCGATCTTCTATTGGCCTATCCAATCTTACGACTGCAGGATGGCTTCCAGAGGTGAAGGGAGGTCTACTGGAACCCCAAGTAGTGGCATTGGCGGCAGTGGGGGGCTCCACTGGGGCCGTACCATGATAACTATCGACGGGGAGGTCTTGGCCTCACTGTTCGCAGATCGCGAGCAAATCCGGAGGACGGCCGAGCGATATCTGGCCATTTCCACCAGGGAGATTGAGCTCCTTCACGAAGCCAACAGCCGGCTGGAGAGGCAGGTGGCGTCCCTTCAGCAACAGGTGGGGTGTCAGCTCTGCGACGGGGGGAGGGCTCAATGGCGTCCAGAGGGAGTGATAAGCCCCTGTGAGGGCTAATGTATCTTTTTCTTTGTTTTCCCCTTTTATGAAAGAAGAATTTCTGCAACTTCCATGTTTGCTGTCATCTTTGAAATGCTTGTTTTCATCGCGTGAGTCTTATAAACGAAACACCCTCTTGGGGAATCCCTGGCGATCTCGGCAAGACTCGAGATATAGTGTTCATGCTTTGGCCGAGGCAAAGGGAACTTCACAAGTTCCAGTCGGGGTGCAATGTACCGCACGGTTTGGCCGAAGTATAAAGAGTGCTTCATTATCGCTGAGGCATCGGCAGCTATCTCAGTCCGGATCGAAGCAAAAGATAACGTTCAATCATGCTGTACTGAAGAGATACTTCGGTTTATTCCGATATATAGAGGCAGTTTTGGCCTTAAGCGGGAGCATAGGGCAATGTCTCGGTTTATGCCGAGACATAACGGGCAGTTGGGCCAGAGCGGGGGATATCGAGGCCTTTATTGAAGAGTACTTGGCTTCTGCGCCTTTTTATTATTCTGCCAGCGTCTTGTCTTTTCCAAGGCGAGCTGACCTTCTTTTTGCCGAAATGGATAATACGGCCCGTAACCTGCAAAAGGTTGCCTTGGTATTTTCCGGGTCATTTATCCCGTCGATCTTTTCCAAGGTACGACATAAACGCTGACTTGCCATTGAGGGCATCATTTTCGTTGGGCGATTTCCCAGGCCTGCCCGTATCTCAAGGATCAGCGGGCGATCCCCACATTTAAGGCTCTCGATTCGAGATCAGGGAAAATCTTTTGGCATGCGTCATAGCTCGGGCGACGCGTTTGGCGCGCATTGAAGAGCGCTCTTTTCATCTTTGGAGGCCACGTGGCCGTGTGGGTAGGGGTTTTGAATTTCGGGGCTTTCTGCTTTAATAGCTGCTCCCGGTCCGTTTGCCTATAAAACGGGAGGAGAGGGCCGTTTTAGGCCATCTTCCAAGGTTTTTCTTCTCCGTGAGTTGTGAGAGTTTCATGATGCCTGTGTCCCTTGGGCTGAGAGTGGGGGGACTGAGTTTTCCTTTTGCAAGTCGTCTTCCCCCGGATAGCTGGGGTGATGAAGGAGTCGCTGAAGAGCAACTCATCCTCCAGAGAGGAGTTTCGGAGATCATATGGAGAGCGCACAGGAGGTCCGCAGAGATCACATGGAGAGCGCACATACGCGCTTCCTGTGTGTCCTTTGTGGTTTGCTACGGGGGTCGCAGGGTAGGAAGTGCACATGTACCCCGTAGCATGCGCGGACTTTTCCTTCTCCCTCTGGCTGGATGCTTAGCCCTCCACATGGGGAATCTTTTAAGGGGAGGATGGTGTGTTGTCTGCTAGTACATTGCCTTTTGTCTTTGGCGGTGACTCACAGACTAACATCCGGCCTGGTGTAAGGATCAACAGGTCTTTTGACCTGGTTATGATCCTCCAACATGTCCGTCCGAGGGATCGGTGGATGGGTTGCCTTGTTCAATAGGGCTCATCCACTCATTCTGATTTCTCTGATATCTTGGGTCGGATGCCGAGATATCATTATTAACTGAAGCTGGTTGCAACAGTCAGGCCGAGCCATTTGTTCGTCTTTATTTCTTGTGCTATGATGCACTTGTAACACCTCTTAGGAGGTTGTAATTCCTTTCATTGGTAAAGAAATAAAGAAAGTTTCATTCTTTCTTCTTTTAGCATCTGCTTCTTTCTTGATGTGATCGTGTTTGAGGGTTTTATGTCGTTGCATGCTTTGGCAGCGTTCTTGCTGCTTTGTTTTTTTCTAAGACCAATGTTTGGTCCTCAGTGGAGAGAAACGTTCATTCTCGTTTGAGTCAAAGAAGACCTGGGTGGTCCTGCAGACTCCTGTGGTAAGCATGATTTCGTTTGCATAATGAAGCAGGTATTTCTCCGGAAGGAGACAGCTCGTAGCATGTCTTTATTGGTGAGTAGAAGGAGGTTGTTTGCCTCCATCGAAGTATCATGGGCTGTTCCCGTTATCTTGGAACATCTGAGAAGTCACTTGGTCCAACCAAGGCTTCACAAAATACTTCACTTGGCACGACCGAGGCGCGGAGATATTGTTGGTTTGGCCAAGGGTTCAGATAACATTCTACCAGACGCGGCTAAAGGCGGGGGAATATCGCTCGGCTTGACTGAGGATTCTTCACTGTTTAGTCCGACCGGGCTAGTAAGCTGTCCGAATCTGGATGAAGTCTTTTGATATTTTACTTGGCCCTGTCAAGGTACGGAGAGTCAACTCAAGGCTCAGCCCTGCCGAGGTATGGAGATTTAACTCGAGGCTCGGCCCTGCCGAGGTTCGGAGATTTAGCTCAGGCTCGGCCCTGCCAAGGTTCGAGATTTGATTCGAGGCTCGGCCCTGCCGAGGTTCGGAGATTTAGCTCGAGGCTCGGCCCTGCCGAGGTTCAGAGATTTGATTCGAGGCTCGGCCCTGCCGAGGTTTGGAGAGTTAGCTTGAGGCTCGGCCTGCCGAGGTTCAGAGATTTGGCTCGAGAAATAGCTCGGTTGTGCCGAGAATGGATGCGCAAGCAGCATCTGTTTCCTATTACGACTTTTTTGAAAAGACTATTGTAGCGGTCATGCCGCGATAATAGAAACAAAATGTCAAAGCTGTAAACGGGGAGTCTATAGAGAACGTACCCTACTGGTGGTATATACGGAGATTGTCCGAATTCCACGTCCGGGGAATAGATTTTCCATCCAGATCCTGGAGCTTGTAGGTGCCAGGTCGATGACTTCCGCTACTTGATAGGGGCCTTCCCAATTTGGAGCCAGCTTTCCTTGTTCCAGCGGCTTGGAGATGGATGCTTTCCGGAGAACAAGATCGCCGGGCGAGAAGGATTTCCCTTTGACTCTAGAGGCATGATAGCGAGCCACTCTTTGCTGGTATGCAGCTACTCTGATTCGAGCTTTCTCTCTGATCTCTTCCACCAGGTCGAGATTGGTGCGAAGCTGCTCGTCGTTAGCTTCCTCTGAGTAGCTCTCCACCCACGAGAAGGGAGTCCTATCTCCACAGGATGAGCTTCCGTGCCGAAGGCCATCCGGAATGGGGTTTCACCAGTGGGATTCTTTGGGTGGTGCGGTAGGCCCATAGGACATGGTGAAGCTCGTCTGCCCATCTGCCTCGGGCTCTAGCGAGCCGAGCTTTGATCCCTTGGAGTAGGGTCCGATTGGTTACTTCGGCTTCTCCATTGGCTTGTGGATGCCCTACCGAATGAGGCGGTGAATGATGCCATGATCCTCGCAGAACCTCGGAACTTGGGATTATCAAACTGCTTCCCATTGTCGGTGATGATGGTGTGCGGAAGGCCGAAGCGACAAATGATGGACCTCCACATGAAGTCCCTGGCCCGAGCTTCAGTTATCTGGGCAACTGCTTCGGCCTCGACCCACTTGGTGAAGTAGTCGATGGCGACGAACAAAAACTTTCTCTGTCCGGTGGCGAGGGGGAAAGGGCCTAGTATGTCCATCCCCCACTTAGCAAAGGGCCAAGCGGAGGAAATAGGGACTAAACTGGTGGAGGGGAGCCTCTGGATGTGAGAATGCCTCTGACAGGGGTCATAGGCTCGGACGAGTTCATCAGCATCCTTTTGCATAGTGGGCCATAATACCCCTGGCGCAGCACCTTGTGGCATAGAGATCGACTCCCCAGATGGTTGCCGCAAATTCCTTCATGTACCTCCCGAAGAGCATAATCAGCTTCAGATGGGCGAAGGCACTTGAGCAACGGCATGGAAAAGGATCACTTATAGAGCTGGTCGTCGACCAACATAGTGGGTAGCTTGCAATTTCAGCTTTCTTGCTTCCTTACGGTCGGCTGGGAGCGACCCTTCTTTGAGATACCTCGAGATGGGGTCGAACCAGGATGGCTCGGCCTCAATCTGCATCACTCGGTCCGCCTCCGCGATGCTAGGCTTTTCCAGGATTTCCAGAGGAAACTTTTGTTCGGAACTCATCGATTCCGCAGTTGCCAGTCGGGATAATAGATCGGCACGGGTATTCTCGGATCTGGGATCTGGATAACTTCAAATTCAGAGAAGTGGGAAAGCAAGTCCCGCACCTGCTGGAGATACCGAATCATGTTTGGCTCCCGGGCCTCGAACTCGCCCTGCACGTGACCGCTACCAACTGAGAGTCGGTAAAGGCATTCAGCTTCTTCACTTTCAGATCACGGGCGATTCGGAGTCCAGCGAGCAGAGCTTCATATTCGGCTTCGTTGTTGGAGGCTGGGAAGGAGAAGCGAACACCATACTCGAAGGTAGCCCCTTCCGGCTGGTGAGGATTAAACAGCACCTGAGCCATTGGCATTGGAGGATCCGTCGACGTGGAGCAGCCACAGGGCGTCAGATTTCGGTTGCTCAGGGGAGTCTGGAGTGGAACCATCCTCCGGGATAGTACATTCAAGGAGGAAGTCAGCTAGAACCTGGGCCTTGATGGCCGGGCGAGGCTGGTATGGATGTCATGCTCGCTTAGCTCGACGGCCCATTTAGCCATCCTTCCTGATGTCTCCGGGCGATGACCACCGCCTTGATGGGTTGGTCGGTGAGGACCATCATAGAATGCGACTGGAAATATGGCCGTAGCCTCCGAACTGATGTTACCAAGGCCAACACCAACTTCTCGATCCGAGTGTACCTTGTCTCGGCATCCCGGAGCAGTTTGCTGACATAGTAGATCGGCTTTTGAGTCTTTTTCTCTTCTCTGACCAAAACGAGCCAATTGCGCCTTCTGAAACCGCCAAGTATAGGAATAGCATCTCTCCCGAGTTGGGGCTGCTGAGGAGGGGTGGCGAGCCGAGATACCTCTTGAGGTCCTCGAATGATTTCTGGCACTCGGGAGTCCATTGAAAATTCTTGGCAGATCGAAGAGCTTTAAAGAAGGGAAGGCACTTTTGGCCGATCGAGCTACGAAGCGGTTGAGGGCCGCGATTCTTCCCGTCAGGCGCTGGACCTCTTTGATAGATGTTGGGGTGCAAAGGGCTTGAATCTTCTGCGGGTTGGCTTCAATGCCTCGCTGAGAAACCATGAAGCCCAGAGTTGACACTGAAGGCGCACTTTGTTGGATTGAGCTTCATTCGATATTTTCGGAGCGTCGTGAAGCTCTCAGAGAGGTCCTCAATGTGCTGGGAAGCTTCTTTGCTTTTGACCAGCATGTCGTCGACATATACCTCCATGTTTTGGCCGATTTGCTCCTTGAAGACCTTGTTGACCAGCCTTTGGTAAGTTGCACCTGCATTCTTCAGACCAAAAGGCATGACACGGTAGCAATATGTACCTCGATCGGTTATGAAGGGGTCTTTTCTTCATCCTCGGCGCCATTCGGATTTGATTGTAGCCGAATAGGCGTCCATGAAGGTTAGCATCTGATGCCCTGAAGTAGCATCTACAAGCTGATCGATCCGAGGGAGAGGGAAGCTGTCCTTCGGGCAGGCTTTATTGAGGTCGGTGAAGTCGATGCAGATCCGCCATTTGCCATTCGACTTCTTTACCATGACGACATTGGACAACCAGCTCGGATAGTTTACCTCCCGAATGAAGTTTGCCTTAACAAGTTTGTCGACTTCTTCCTCAATCGCCTTCTGCCGCTCAGGGGCGAAGCTCCTCTTCTTCTGCTTTATGGCCGGGACATCTCATCTACATTAAGACGATGGACGAGGACGGGCTGATTCCCGGCATATCGGAAGCAGACCAGGCGAAGACATCAGCATTCCTTCGGAGAAAGTCGATCAGCTCCGTCCGAGGTTTCCCTTTTAGCAGCGACCCGATTTTATAGTTCGGTCTGGCCGGGCTTCGTTCAGCGACACCTCCTTTAGCTCTTCAGCTGGTTCTCCCCGTTGCTCGGCAAAATCTTCCCGAGCGTCTAGTCCATCAACCTCGGGCAATTTGGATTGCAGGCTGGTGACGAAACACTGCCGAGCTACAGCTTGGTTTCCTCGGACTACTCCCACTCCCCATCCGGTAGGGAACTTCATTGCTAGGTGCGGGATGGAGACAGCGGCTCTAAGGGACATCAGGCCGGGTCTCCCAAAAATTGCATTGTAGGGCGACCGAAGCTTGGTCACCAGAAAATCTGTGTGGACCGTGGCAACGGAAGGCCAAGTCCCGCACGGACCGTCAAGGTCACGACCCCCTCGGGGTAATTACATCGCCGGTGAACCCCATTAGGGTGGAGTCCACGGCTTGGAGATTCTCCATAAGCAGTTTCATCTTCAGAAACACATCGAGATACAAAATATTGACGGAGCTCCCACTATCAATAAGGATTCGATCTACATCATAGTTGTTCAGATTAAGGGATACAACCAACGCATCATCATGCGGGAACTGTATTTTTTGGAGGTCGCTGTCGGAGAAGGAGAGCTCATTTGTTCGCGCTTTCTTTGGCGCCAAACCTTCTTCATCGTTCCGCCGCTCGACGGACTGCCAACTGCCTTCGATCACATTAATGTGACCAGCGACCGGAGGATTCGGAGGAGGAGGTTGCTGAGGCTCAGGTTGACGATCGCCCCCGTTCCTTGGCTCGGGTGCTCTCCTGAATTGGTCCAGCCTACCCCGCTGGATGAGCCTTTCGATCTCGTTCTTCAGCTGCCAGCACTCCTCAGTGTCGTGGCCATGATTCCGATGGTAGCGGCAGTATTTGGTGGGATCTCTCCGGGCAGCATTCCCTCGGAGAGGAGGTGGTCGGGGAGCTGGCGCTCTATTGCCATGAGGATCTTCGCCCTTGGGGCAGTGAGCGGAGTGAATCGGTTGAACCTCCTTGGCGGGCTCCTGGTGCGGTTCCTCGGCGGGGGCGGAGGAACCCTTTGGCGAGAGGCGACTTGGCTGGCGGGCGGATCGGTGCTTGTCCGAGCCCTTGGGCTCCTTTTTCCTTGTCAGCTCGGTGCAGGCAGCTCTCCGCGATTCTTCGACTCTGGCATATTTATCTGCCAGTGCCATCATGTCGGAGAGGTTATGAGGGTAGCTGACCTTCAGCGCCAGGTAAAAGTCACTCTCCTTCAATACTCCACCTACCAGGGCGGACATGGCCACCTCATGATTAAGGTGGTCCACTTCCAACATGGCCGTGTTAAAACGGCGAGATATTTTTTCAAGGACTCCCCCTCTCTCTGCTTAACCTCGGAGAGGGAGTCGGATCTCGCGGTGACGACGGCTGCTGACGAACTGGCTGATGAAGAGGCGGCTCAGCTCGTCGAACGAACTAACGGAACCTGGTTTCAAAGCATTGAACCAGGTTCGAGCGGATCCCCTGAGGGTGGAGGGGAAGGCACGGCAGAGATCGCATCTGATGCCCCGTGGAACATCATGATCGATCTGAAGCTACTGAGGTGGTCGTCGGGATCGGAGGCACCATGATAGGGCTCGATGGCGGGCAGCTTGACGTGGGAGGGAATCACTTCCTCCATGATTCCCTTGGAAAAGGGAATGCCCTGCTCCGTCTGATGGTGGAGCGGATGGGCCTGCTTGGCGGCATCTAACTCCTGGCGCATCTCCCGAGTTGCTGGCGGATCTCCTCAGGCACAACAGGAGGGGTCGAGGAGAGAAATGAGACGGTGTCGTCGGCGAGAGAACACCGGAGAGAGGGATCGGGCCCGCCGAGATCGGGGAAGATCTTTGCCACGGCCCCTTGGGGGGCTGGCTCAGCTTCCCTAGGGCGGCGAGGGGGGTCTGCAACCCCATGCGGGCCGGAGGAGGAGATCGCCGGATGAGCGGGGGCTGCATTCTCCTCAGGAGGAGGCGGGGCAGGTGCCGGATGGGGGTTTCGAAACGCCCCTGGATCAGGTGGGTTAGGGCTTGGACCTGCTGGACCAGTGAGGCAAACTGGTCCTGGGTCACTGGGGCCGCCGGTGGCGATGGAGTCTCAACTGGCGGCGGTGGTGGCGCTACACTGCTCACCGGATCAGGTCTTTGGAGGCGACCTGATCCCGGGCTTCGGAGGTAGCCTTTCTTCGGTTGGCCATGGGAGGAGTTCTCTTTCAGATCGAGATCCTTGTCTCCTGAATCACAAGTTTATGGGACTTGAGGGCCCTTCCTCTAGCGCCATTTTGTTGCTGCTGAAATCTGTCCTCCGACTCGGGCGCGATCGGGCTCTGGGACGGGCTCCCTCCTGGGCGGACCTGCAAAACAGTCCTCACGCGAGAGGCGTTGGGGGTGGCCCTCCGCGGAAGACCCTCCGACGCTCAAGTCAGCGGGATCGGCAATCAACAAACAAGAGGAGAAGGCTCTCGCTGAAGAGTCTCTCAAGGGTGGCCTTTCGAGAGCTCTGAGCAGAGTGCTAATGTGAAAATGGGGGAAGCCAAGGCAGAAGGAGAGTGTGCCAGTGAGCAAGTGCGCATACCTGAGGAGTCGGCAGACGACTCTATTTATAGAGGATCACCTGATTCCCTGGGGGCATCGTGGGTCCAAAAGTCGTTAGGATTTGAATCCAGTTTGTTATGAGGTCAGTAAGATTTGCATCTTGTTGGTTAGAGGATCGACGGCTGGGAGAGCTGGTTGATGTCTCGAGATTTGGCGAGTATATAGGCTCCAGGGCTCTAGGCCACTCTCGCGGGTCCTAGGCCACTCTCAGATATGATTTCTGTTTGGAATCTTACGAATTTGAACTCTCCCGCAAATTCGCAGAGGTTCTTGAGTGCCCGGGTCTAGCCGGGGCATAATAATGACTCGACTGACGAGGCACAGTCGGATAGCTCGACCGGAGCCGAGGGAGACGATATAGCTCGGCTTAGCTCGGCTGAGACAGAGGGAGGATATAGCTCGGCTGAGGCTGAGAGACGATATAGCTCGGCTGAGGCCGAGAGATGTGATCCGCGCCTTAGGAATCCTTGGCTCGGTGAGGGGCTAAGGCACCCGATTCACTGAGGTTGACTTATCTCTAGCGGGTATTGTTCAGCACGTAGGAGTCATGGTTGATCCTAGCCCCTTGCACGATTATTTATGCAACGACAATTTTACCCCTCAACACATTTCAATAATAATCCTTGAAAGGAACATCGTTAGATGCAATCAAAAGCTTGTAAGAATAAGGGTTTCATGATAAGAATGTTACCAAAAGTGATCGAAAAACTATTGTACAAGGGGCATTTGCATTAACCAAAAGCCTGACAAAAAGATATCACTACCAAAATTGGTACAAATAACCTTCTAATCAATAACTCCTCCCTTATATCATACATCAGAATTCTAGTTATTTCAAAAATGCTTCTTATTATACTAGTTGACATAGGAAGCCCCCCTTTGTTAAGATGTTTATGGCTTTCAGAGATGGAGTAATAGTTTTGCTAAGTTAGTATTTGGAAGGATGGTAAATCTAACAGGACGTCTCATGGGATGTTGGGGATGGGTTACTATCTTAAGTGTCAAGATGGAACTGTCCTGCCATTATCCCACCCTTGGTCCTAAATGTTGGCAACGTGTCTCATTCCATAAAAAAATCGGGATAGTCCCATTCCACAGGATGTAAAACCTTCTTTGGAATACAGATTGATAATATAAATCTAGAATACATACCATAAATGCATAATTAACTTCCTCTGAGAATTGCTTTATATTGCATCATCTTTACTCTCTATTTTAGAAATTGAGGCAGCCTCTCTCTCTCTCTCTCTCTCTCTCTCTCTCTCTCAAAGTGTGATTTATCTGCAACTAGCTAATAGGCTTGTAGTTTATACTCAGGATTTCTGTTTCGATTGAAACAAAACCTTTCAACGAAATTTCGCTTTCATAAAAGAGCCACATGAGTTTCAGCAATGTCTTCATTTCTGACAAGAACTTGATGCTTCATAGTTGAATTTGTATATGAATTTCCTGGTTATGCCATTATTGCATTTTTGTAATTAAAAATAATAATACATGTCCATATGTTCTAGGCACTTCTTAACATGATGACATAAATTACAAAACTTTTTACTAAAGCTATCATTCTATTATTAAATCAACTTCGTACTTATAATCCAACTTAAATGTTGAATATCTAGTTTCAAATGACTAAATTGGAACCATAGGTTTCCTTGGATACATGCAAGTATTATTCAATAATCTTGTAACCATCATTAATTAAGTTACTCTCCAAAGAAATTTATAAATATTGATGTTATTTGATTTTATAGTAGATTTTTCCCTATTTTTGTTTCAATTATAAATTTACCAGCAAATTGCTTGAATCATCCCATTAAGCATCCTCAAATGCAATTAACCAACTTTAATAACCTTTCTAGTAGAGTTGTTCTCTATCTAAACCATGCCACCCTTATATGGCTTGTAGGTGTTAAACCAAGAATGTTGAGGATACATATGATGAGCTGCATAGGATCCAATTTTGATAGGGCATTGGATTAGAACCCAACATGAAGACCTCATCATCAACGATCCAGGCGTCAATTCCTTTACTCAATAAGTTTCATTATTTTATCCCATGCTTTATTTACATTACCCAGATCTCACATACTAAAACCTTTCCTTTTCTAGCAATCCTGTTCAAATGTTTCATCTTGCTACAGTAAAATATGCATAATTGACTAGGACCAACCTTTAGACATGATTCTTGAAGAATTTTTTAAAGAGCCTTTACATTCCCTTAAATAACATTTTATTATGAGAGTTTCAGATACCAAACTCCACTGGACTCTCAAAATGGTGCTTGCTTATAGAGTTCACCAACAAGCAATGCACTAATTACGACGACCATGACAAGTGACTCCATGTAACATACACAAGTAGTCGAAGTGTTATAGACTCGAACCATGTACATAACAATGGCAATTTTGTTTATCTTCTTTCATGTTATCCCTAACATTCTCAAAACAACAAATAATATTACTGTAAGTATTTGAGAGCTCAATGACTTCGGTGCATCCCTTCATCTTCAAAGAATAACATCTCCTCAAGAACATAAATTAGCAGTGGATTTTATCTAATACAAGCTCTTTATCTCACCCATAAACTGATGGTCGTCTTCTCTCCGATAATATTAAACAACATGTCATCAACCAAGCACAAGTAAATTGAAGAATGTGCTTTTACATATAGTTCAACCTGCTCCTCCTCAATCATATGCAGGCCCCTTGCCTTCTGAAGTAGAGCCTCATGCTGTGCATTTTGTGCTAGTAAATCTTGTACTTCAAGCTTCCTAAGGTTTAAAGTTCTTCCCATCAAATTTTTACGCATGAAGCTGATTTATTGCAATTGAAGCAATTTGTCAAATACTTTCTTTATAAATCTTGATGCTCTGATACCAACTGAAGTAACAAAGGAACAACTGCCCTCCTAAGATCCAAATCATATAAGAAACAAAACATCTAATCCTAGCCATAACCCATGCCCAAGTATGTAAAGAAAAGTGAAGGAAAAGAAAGCACACAATACAATAAAGCACAGTAACATGGCTCACCCATTTTAAGGACATTTGATATGGGGTGATCCATTAAAAATTACCGATAATCTCAATGAAGGTAATGGTATCATTGTGTTTGGACCCACTCCAATGATCTTACATGATAGTAATGCCAAATCATTACCACATGTAGAATCAACATCCAACTCAGTGATCCCAAACCTATCCTTAATGATAGGTACCCAAAATCATCTCAATATAGTGTGATCTATGGTTGAAGATTAAAATTCTTCTCATTCATAAGAACAAGGATGTTTAACAAAATATGTCTCAGTACTGTTTTTATATTAATATAATGTAACTTAATATTATAATATCATATGCTCATTGATCTTGGATTTTCATGGCATACTAAGAAGATTAATTGTATGATGCTCACAAGCTTGAACAAAGATGTTAACAATTAGTCTCACAATAACTCTTTGAGAGTCTTTTGATTGAACATCTTTAACCTCGTTAGGGAATAATTGACGTTCACTGCCTCACAATGATCACTCATAGAATCAAAGTCTCACACCATGGTAAGCAAAAAGAAGAGAGGGCCACTTACAACTCAACTCAACTCAACTCATATAAGCCTTTTCCCAACTACATGGGGTCGGCTACATGAATCTGCTTCCTCCACTCTGCTCTATTCAGGATCAAGTCGATATTCAAATTATAAATAGTTATATCTTTTTTAATTATTTCTATCCATGTTAGTTTAGGTCTACTCTAACATGCTGAGTTTTTTTTTTTTGAATTTTTGGATTGTTTTAGGATATTTGTGTAAATATTTAATTAAATTATAATCAGGGCTCTTGTAAAGATTTCTGTGTTTTAATGGCAATTTGTAGCAAGTTAAAAAGATTGAAATGAAATTCAGAAGTAGAAATACTTTTAAAAGCCCTTAAATAAACCTGTAATGAAAATGAAAAAAAAAGGAAACGAAATGGAAAAGAGATGATTGGGTGCCAATTGCTTTTCCTTTCCCTCATGTAAGCTGCCTTCTTTTCTCCCCATTTTGGCGTATGAAATGCACAAATACTGTGCATTTCATGGGCCGTCGGGCTACAGACTAGCTTGGGGGAAAGCTTTGGGAGTGTCAGGGAAAAATGGATTTGCTGCTGCTGAGTCAACTGGCCAAGAGTGTGGAGTCGACTGAAAAGGAAGGAGCCACGGGATTGTCAGGAAAAAAAATGGATTGAAGCTAGCTTTGTCGGCTGGCAAAGGTTGCCAGTTGACCGGAAAGAAAATAGCTATGAAAATTATCAGAGAAGCGATGGATTTTGGAAAATTTTCAGTTGACTGGCAAAGTTTGCCAGTCGACTAGAATCGAAAAGCTTCGAAAAAATTGTCTGACAGAAATGGATTGGATTGCTCAGTTGACTGGCAAAGTTTGTCAGCCGACTAGAAACGAAAAAGCTATGAGATTTTGTGGAGATGTATGTTGTGGATTGCCCAGTCGGCTGGCAGACGGCTGGGCAAATTTGTCAGCCGACTGGCACGGAAGATGTCTTTGATTTGTCAGGAAGAAGTAGATAGACGTCACGGTAATTATTTTAATTTGAATTACTCGATATTTATTTTCAAGTTAAGTAATGTAGGAATTTGGATGAAATAACTATTAAAGTGAAATTCATCAATAATCCAAAAGTGATTGGGTAGTGGCTCAATGATGACTATACACTGGTGTATTACCCCGAGAGGGTCCTATGGACAGCTTGTGTGCGATCATAGGATCACTATTGTTCAAGTTATTGAAAGATTTTCATAGATTAAGCGTGCTCAGGCATAGAGGTGGGCACTAGGCCGTGCCTGGCACGACCCAGGCCCGCCATGCCTCTAAAATTACCGTGTCGTGCCTAGCACGGCCCAGTAACAAATGGACCGTGCCAAGCACGGCATGGTAAAAAAAAATTCAGGCCCGGCATGACTTATGGCCCATTTTGAGCCACGGGCCGTGCCGGACCTGAGCCGTGCCGGGCCTGGCATGGGCCACCAGGCCCATGCCTAGGCACGACAAGCCATACCAAAGCAAGTGCCTAGGCATAGCCTGTGCCTAGGCACGGCCTGAGCCGTGCCAGGCACGGCTTAGGCCGTACCAAGCACGACGAGCAGTGCCGTGCCAGCCCGGCGGGTCAGCTCAGGCCCGTTATGGGCCATGCCGGACCAGCAAAAAAATTTTTTGAGCCCCGCGCGGTACGGTTTACTGGACCGTGCCTGGCACGTTCCATGTGGGCCTGAGCCGTGCCGTGCCATGAGTGGCACGGCCCAGTGCCTACCTCTACTCATGCATGAGGATGGGTGACCCTGGGAAGTCAATTGAGAAATTCTCATGGGCTATTTGGGAAAGAAAAGTTAAAGGATGAAATGAAATGGTTAGGAGTGAGCTATGTGTATTCCAAAAAGCATGCATTAAGAGCTATCAGAGGTAAAATGGTAATTTTGCTGAGCCATTTAAAATCCACTCATGTAATGCCTTAACCTCTAAGCTTCCCTAAAGCTCGGGAGAAGAGGAAAAATTAGGAGAAAGAAAGGAAGGAGGAAAGAAAGAAGAAAGAAAGAGAGAAAGAAGAGAGGAAAAAGAAGAAGAAGGAGGAAAAGGAAGCGGAAGCTTGGGGAGAAGCTAGTTTCCAAGGTAAGCTCTATCTTCCCTAAAACCAATATAGCATAGATTTTTTATAGATTATTGTAGATAAGATAATAGTAGAGGTAATCTAAGTAGAGAAAATATGGAAGAAATAATGAGATGCTAGAGGTTTGAGCATACATACATGCATAGTTTCAGGAAAAACCTTGCATGTAGATGATCCTAACAATCACTATGTCTATATGATGACCTAGGCCAAGAGGGTTGTTCCTGGAAGCAGGAATATCGGTGTTGATTCCCAGATAGGAGTGCTATTTGCTAAGGCGAGTAGGTTTCTCATCTAGCAATGAAAACTTTATTTTGAGCTAGTATAATGATGTTAATACTTAGCCATGGTATGATATGCTTAGTAGAGGACTATACGTGTTTTTAAACTTTGGAAATGAGAACCTAGTATATGATATTCTGATGCATGGGTTTTAATACGTGAGTCTAAAGCATAAATTTAAGCCAAGAAGTAAAGTATGAGTTCTGAAAATGAGTTTTAAACGAAAGTATTAAGCCTGGTTTTTGATATGTGGATTTCAGATGCATACATGACATATTTGCATGATAAACTTGTAGAAAGAACATGTTTTGATGTATGTATCATACTGAGCATCAGGCAGTTATAGGGCTGATCACTATGTAAATTATGCTATAGCATGAGCATTGCACACTACTATTGAGCCGGCACCTCCTTGCGATTTAATCGTATGATGATCCTCGGAACCAGGGGTGAGTGCATGCTAGACCAGACCCAGTGGGGCAGGTTGTAAGCAACCCGTGGGGGTAGGAATCATAGCTCAATGGACCTAGTTGTTATATAGCCCATAGGGGTAGAAAGGAAACCCAAGGTTTCAGGGTTAAGAAACAAAGCACTTTGCCAGGTGAACCGCATGGACAAGGGGTGCTATTTGTGCGGGATCATGTTGCCAATTCATGCATCCATCGAGAGTATACTTGCAGGGGGACGACTGTAAGGTGGTACCTTGGAGGCATCACACACAGCTCAGAATCATGAGATTTGAAAAGCTTGCATTTTGATTTGAAAGAGAAATGCCAATCGATAACTCTTGAAAAACTTGTATTGTGATTTAAAAAGGGGCCAATGTGCCAAGTATTTATCCCAATGGGGATGGTTTATATGAGATACTAGTGGACAAATTAGATCCCAGTGGGGATCAAAGAAATGAGAAAAGAAAAGCTGGGCTACATAACAGAGATTTTGTGTTTTATTACCAAATCATTATTCATGAATTTTCATATAAATGAGTTATTTCCTAGCATGGAAAGTTATTTATAGAGTATTTCAGTATTGGTATATTGTTGCAAGCATAAGCTAACTTATAAGTTATCTTTTATCATTGTAAAAAGGTGGAAGTATACAAATATAAAGATGTTTTTCAAATGGAAAAGATATTTGTATGATATTTCACTTAAAGAGATATATTATTCGAAGAATAAGCTATGTTTTATGCTATTTGATATCGTGTTAAAATATACTTTGGTTTATATATTCCATATTGTATCTGCATATTGTTAAATAGTTGATTATTGTGGTTCTCAATTTTCTCTATGTAAGATGGTTATTCAATCACTGGGACTTAGGTCTCTTCCTTCTGTTGTTGATATTTTATTTTCCAGATCAGTGAGCTTGTTTGGCAGGATAAAGGTTAGCGGGAGTGGAACCTTTAGCTGTTGAAGCCTGCCAGGATGCAAGAGTATAAAATGATAGTTTTGTATATTGAGTTAGTGATGGGTGACATTCATGTATATGTATATGTGTATATATATAGTGAGATGTGGTGATGTATCATGCTTATTTGGATATGAAAGAAAGACTTGTGTTTTGGAGGGTATTATAAGTATGATGTATGTATCGGTGATTGAGTTATCGATTGTGAATGTGATCTTATAAACTGCTCAAGGATGTTATAGGAAAGATATTGTGTAAGTGGGATGATGTATATGTATATTTAACTAGGGTATAAAAGTTTTTTTAATAGAACATATCTTTATATATCTGCTGCTTGTGATAATCTGTTGGAGTTCTCTAGGTCTTTATGGAGTGTTACATAAAGGCTAGCAGAACTCTATTTGACAGCCACACGTATGCAGGGTGTATTGTCGATCGTTCCAGGAGTGAGTGGGGTGCCAACAAGGTTCGGTATCAGAGCCCTAGGTTATTAGGTCCTAGGGACATAAGTATGAGTATGAGTTTAGGATGATTGAATGATTATAATTACTAAATGAGGAAACTAATGTGATGAATTGTGTCTTGTAGGATGGTTACTAGAAGGGTAAGAGAGAAGAAGATCAGTCCTCAGGCAAAGGTAGAGGTAGGGGTCGGGGCAGACCCCGAAAGTATATTAGTGTGGGTCGGCCTAGTGGACCAATTCTCACCGAGCCAATATCTGATGAGGCTTGGGTGGAGGCATCTTCAGAGCAGATGCTAGAGTTTTCTTCTTAGTTTGCTACCCCAGTGCCAGTGGATCCATCCCAGGCACAGGATCAGGGGCCCAACATGACAGATTTGGTGGGGATGAACCCAAGCAGTGGTAGCAGCTATGGGTGCTAGTTCTAGTCTTCAGACCAAAAATTTGGAGGCTAAGAGGAATGTGGAAAGAGCCCGAAAATTGGGGGCTTTGGAGTTCTAGGGAACCACAAATCCTATTCAGGCCGGAGTCTGGTTGCAGAGGATAGAAAGAGTATTTGATGTGATGGGATGCTCTGAAGAGCAGAAGCTAAGTATAGCCACCTTCTTGCTGGAGGGTAGAGCCCAGAGATGGTGGAGATCTGTGTGCAGTAGGCAGCTGCTGGGTGTTGAGATGGCTTGGGGGGAATTCAAAAAGGAATTTCATCAGCAATATTATTTTGAGATTTATAGAGATCAGAAGAGGAAGAATTTCTTAGTCTGATGTAGAGGAAATTATCTATGGCAGAGTATGAGGCCACCTTTGTGGAGTTATCCTAGTTTGCTGAGGCACTAGTGGCTGATGAGAGGGAGAGATGTAGACTGTTCTAAGATGGATTGAATCTCCCTATAAAGGCTAAGACCCGCATGCAGGCTTATCATAGCTATGCTGAGTTCGTGCAGGGAGCACTCAGAGCTGAAGAGATTGAAAAAGAATTTTTTAGTTGGAGACATGAGAAAATAAAAAGGAGTGCTCCCAGTTACTCCTCTGCTGCGGGAGTGACTCAGTCATTTAAGAGACTCCAGAAGGCAAGGCAGTATCAGTCTGGTTTTAGAGCCGTTAGTGAGGTTGGTAGGGTAACAGTCTCGGTATCAGTATCTAGTCTAGTTCAGAAAAGCCTTATGGGGGAGTGCCTCAGGTGGCCACCAGCAGAGTGTCTGGTGAGGTAAGGGAGTAGGGCCGCCCATCTGCAGGAGGAAGAGTTGCACCTCCATGTAATGTATGTGGAAAGTTTCATATTGGAGAGTGTAGGAGGGGTATCAGGTGATGTTATATTTGTGATGATCTAGGCAATATAAAGAGGAATTGCCCTAGAAGAGGGCAACAGGCTGATGATCTTCTCTAGGGGCTAGCAGTGCTAAGGGGATAGCCTAGCAGGAGGGGTGACAGTGGTGCCCCAGCTCTAGTTAGTTAGTTGAGGATCAATGTTAATCAGTTAGGAGGGTCATCCAATGTTCCAAGGGCTGAAGCCAGAGAGTATTTTCTATGACCAGGAAAGAGGCCCAATTTGATCCTGATGTGGTGATAGGTATGTTACCCATTAATAATCATGATGCATATATTCTGATTGATTCTAGATCTACTTATTCTTTCATATCATGTGATTTTGCTAATCATTTAGATAGAAATGTAGGTCAGTTGGGTAGCCAGTTAGTGGTATCTATGCCTGTAGGAAGGCCTTTTATAGCAGACCAAGTATAAGAGGCAGTAAAATTTATGTGGAGGATCAAAATTTAGCAGCATACTTGGTACCATTGAATTTGAAAGAGTTTGATGCCATTTTGGGGATGGATTGGCTATTTATGCATGGAGCAAGAATAGATTGCTTGAGGAAAGAAGTGGTATTGTAGACTTCTGATGGTAGAGAGGTCTGTTTCATTGGTGATAGAAGGGGGTTGCCCTCAAGAGTGATTTTAGCTCTGTCGGCTAATAGAATGCTAGCAAAGGGATATGAGGCCTTTCTTGCTTATATGGTAATCCTAAAGGGCAATGAGTTAGAGCTGGCGGATATCCCTGTAGTAAGGGATTTGTCAGATGTATTTCCTGAGGAGCTGCTAGGGTTACTATAGAGGAATTAATTTCAGTATAGATCTGGTTCTAGATACTAGACCAATAGCCAGGGTACCTTATAGAATGGCTCCAGCTGAATTGAAAGAATTGAAAAGCCAGTTGCAGAAACTATTGGATAAAGGGTTTATTAGACCCAGTATTTCACCATGGGATACACCAGTGTTGTTTATGAAGAAGAAGGATGGTACCTTGAGGTTATGTATAGACTATAGACAGTTAAACAAGGTGACAATTAGAAATAATTAACCTTTGCCAAGGATTGATGATTTGTTTGATCAGCTGCAAGGGGCAGTGGTGTTTTCAAAGATTGATATGAGATCTGGGTATCATCAGTTGAGGATAAAGAATGAGGATATATTAAAGACTGCTTGCAGGACCAGATATGGTCACTTGAGTTTTTTATGATGCCATTTGGATTGACTAATGCTTCAGCTGCTTTTATGGGTTTAATGAATCAGGTATTTCAGGAGTTTCTGGAAAATTTGTAATTGTGTTTATTGATGACATCTTAATTTATTCTAGAAGCAGAGGGGAGCATGAGCAGCATCTGAGGACAGTATTGCATATTTTGAGGGAGAAACAAATATGCAAAATTCAGTAAACGTGAGTTTTGGCTGAATGAGGTAAGATTTTTGGGACATGTAGTTTAGCCAAGGGTATTATGGTAGATGCTCAGAAAACTGAAGCTATAGTGAATTGGGAGGCACCTACTAATCAAACTGAGGTGATGAGTTTCTTGGGGCTAGCAGGATATTATAAAAGATTTATAGAAAATGTCTTAATTTTGGCTTCTTCTATGACTAAGCTGCTTAGAAAGAATGTCAAATTTAATTGGTCTGATGAATACTAGAAGAATATGGATGAATTGAAAAAGAAATTAACCCAGCCTCAATTCTAACACTTTCTGATAGTGGCAGTGATTATGTGATCTATAGTGATGCTTCATTGAAGGGTTTGGGGTGTGTATTGATGCAAAATGAGAAAGTGATGGCGTATATATCTAAACAGTTAAAAGGTCTCATGAAAAGAATTACCCCACCCATGATCTGGAACTGGTAGCTATGATTTTTGCATTGAAGGTTTGGAGGAACTACCTGTATGGAAGAAAGTGCAAGATATTTACTGATCATAAGAGTTTAAAATATATTCTGACCCAGAAGAATTGAATTTGAGGCAGATGAGATGGATTGAATTAATAAAGGATTATGATTGTACTATTGAGTATCATCCGAGAAAAGCTAATATTGTGGCTGATGCCTTGAGTCGAAAGTCTATGGCCACATTAGCTTCTATTAGAGCAGTATAGGTACTCTTGATGATTGAGTTGAGAAGGTTAGATGCAAAGTTAGAGGTGGAAGGATCAGGAGCCTTGCTGGCTACTTTCTAAGTGAGATCCCTGATGCTTGAGGAGATAAAAGAGGCTCAGCTGCAGGATCTGCAGTTGCAGAAAGTTAGAGAATTAATCCAGGGTGGATCTTAGTCAGAGTTTTCCATCATAAATGATGGGATGGTGTTATTCAAGGGTGGATTATGTGTGCTAACTGTGGAATCATTGAAAGAGCAGATTTTAAGGGAAGCACATAGTTCAGCTTATTCAATGCACCCAAGTAGTACAAAGATGTATAAAATTATTAAGCAAAACTACTGGTGGAATGGAATAAAAAAAGAAATAGCTGAGAATGTGTCTAAATATTTGGTGTGCCAGCAAATTAAAGCTGAACATCAGAGTCCTGTTGGCAAGCTTAAGCCTCTATTTGTGCTAAAGTGAAAATAGGAGCATATAACTATGTGTTTTGTTGTAGGACTCCTAAGGATAAGAGGAGGAAATGATACTATATGGGTGATAGTAGATAGATTGACTAAGTCTGCTCATTTTCTGCCTATCAAGATTGCATTTACTTGGACAGATTGGTAAAATTGTATGTGCATGAAATTGTAAGTAGGCATGGTGTGCTCGTGTCAATTGTATCAGATAGAGATTCAAGCTTTACATCTTATTTTTGGGCAGAGTTGCAAAAGGCTTTGAGGACTAAGTTGAGGTTCAGTATATATTTTACCTCTAAACTGTTAGCCAGTTTGAGAGAACCATTCAAACACTGAAGGATAGGTTAAGAGCTTGTGTCATGGAGTTTTCTGGTAGCTAGGATAATCATTTACCTTTGATTGAATTTGCATATAATAATAGCTACCATTCTAGCATTGATATGGCACCATATGAGGCCTTGTATGAAAAAAAATGTAGAACTCCAGTGTGCTAGGATGAGGAGGGAGAGAGGAGGTTGTTAGGCCCAGATTTGGTTTAGCTCACAGCAGATCAGGTTAAACTCATAAAGCTAAGTTAAAGGCAGCCCAGGATAGACAAAAGCGCTATACAGATAAGAAGTATAGGGAGGTAAAGTTTGAGGTTGGAGACAATCTTCTTAAAGGAATCTCCTTGAAAAGGTATTATGAGGTTTGGGAAGAAGGGCAAGTTGAGTCCTAGGTATATTGGACCCTATGAAATTTTAGAAAAGATTAGGACACTTGCTTACAAATTAGCTTTACCTCCAGACCTATCCCAAATTCATAATGTATTTTATGTATCAATGCTTAAGAAGTATATGCCGAATTCCTCCCATGTGATTCAATCTGAATTTGTTATTTGCAGCGGAACCAGTAAGAATTCTAAACAGAGAGGTTAAGCAGCTTTATAGTAAAAGAATTTCATTAGTTAAAGTGTAATGACAGAATCACAAGAGGGAAGAAGCTACATGGGAGCGAGAGGATGAAATGAGGCTGAAGTACCCCCATTTATTTTAAATCTAAGTAGCTAAATTTTGGGGATGAAATTTCTTAAGGAGGAGAGAATTGTAACACTCTGAGTTTTTTTTTAAAATTTTTGGGTTGTTTTAGGAGATTTTTGTAAATTATTTAATTAAAATTATAATCAAGGCTCTTATAAAGATTTCTGTGTTTTAATGGTAATTTGTAGCAAGTTAGAAGAGGTTGAAATAAAATTCGAAAGTAGAAATACTTTTAAAAGCCCTTAAATGAACCGGTAATGAAAAAAAAAAAAAAGGAAACGAAATGGAAAAGAGATGATTGGGTGCCAATTGCTTTTCCTTTCCCTCGCATAAATACTGTGCATTTCATGGGCTAGTCGGCTAGCAAGTGATTTCCAGCCGACTGGCTTGCGGAAAGCTTCGGGAGTGTCAAGGAAAAATGGATTTGTTGCTGCTCAATCAACTGGCCAAGGGTGTGGAGTCGATTTAAAAGGAAGGAGCCACGGGATTGTCAGGGAAAAAAAATGGATTGAGGCTGGCTTAGTTGACTAGCAAAGGTTGCCGGTTGACAGGAAAGAAAATAGCTATAAAAATTATCAGAGAAGCGGTGGATTTAAGAAATTTCTTAGTTGACTGGCAAAGTTTGTCGGTTGACTAGAATCGGAAAAGCTTTGAGAAAATTGTCTGAGAGAAATGGATTGGGTTGCTTAGTCGACTGGCAAAGTTTGCCAGCCGACTAGAAATGAAAAAGCTATGGGATTTTATCAGGGAGATGTATGTTGGGGATTGCCCAGTCGATTGGGCAAGTTTGCCAGCCAACTAGCAAGGAAAAGTCTATGGTTTGTCAGGAAGAAGTAGATAGATATCACGGTAGTTGATTATTTTGATTTGAACTGCCTTATACTCATTTTTAAGTTAAATAATGTAGGGATTTGGATGAAATAGCTATCAAAGTAGAATTCATCAATAACTGAAAAGATCATTTGGTAGTGGCTCAATGTAACTATACACTGGTGTATTACCTCGAGAGGATTCTATGGACAACTTGTGTGCGATCATAGGATCACTATTGTTCAAGATATTGATAGATTTCACAGGTTAAGTGTGCTCAGACATGAGGATGCATGACATCATGGAAAGTCAATTGAGAATTTCTCATGGATAATTTGAGAAAGAAAAATTGAAGGGCGAAATGAAATGGTTAGGAGTGAGCCATATGTATTCCAAAAGCATATATTAAGAGCAATCGAGGGTAAAATGGTAATTTTACTGAGCCATTTAAAACCCACTCACATAATGCCTTAGCCTCTAAGCTTTTGTAAAATTAGGGAGAAGAGGAAAAATCAGGCAGAAAGAATCAAAGGAGGAAAGAAAGAAAGAACGAAAGATAGAAAGAAGAGAGGAAAAAGAAGAAGAAGAAGAAAAGGAAGGAAAGCTTGGGGAGAAGCTAGTTTCCAAGGTAAGCTCTAGCCTCCCCAAAACCAGTATAGCATAGATTTTTCATAGATTATAATAGTAGAGGTAATTTAAGTAGAGAAAGGATGGACGAAAATAATGAGATGCTAGAGGTTTGAGTATACATACATACATAGTTTCAAGGAAAACCTTGCATGTAGGTGAACCTAACAGACATTGTGTCTATATGATGACCTAGGTCAGGAGGGTTGTTCCAAGGAGCAGGAACACTGGTGTTGATTTCCAGATAGGAGTTCTATTTGCTGAGGTGAGTGGGTTCTCATCTAGCAATGAAATTTTATTTTGAGCTAGTATAATGATGTTAATACCTAGCCATGGTATGATATGTTTAGTAAAGAACTATATGTGTTTTTAAACCTTGGAAATGAGAACCTATTATATGATATTCTGGTGCTTGGGTTTTAATACGTGAGTCTAAAGCATGAGTTTGAGCCAAGAAGCAAAGTATGAGTTCTGAACATGAGTTTTAAACCAAAGTATTAAGCCTGGTTTTTGATATGTGGATTTCAGATGAACACATGGCATATTTGCATGATAAATTTGTAGAAAGAACATGTTTTGATGTATGAATCATACTGAGCATCAGGCAGTTATAGGGCTAATCACCTTGTAGACTGTGTTGTAGCATGAGCATTACATACTACTTATTAAGCCGGCACCTCCTTACGATTCAATTGTACGATGATTTTCGGAACCAGGGGTGAGTGCACGCTAAACCAGACCTAGTGGGGCAGGTTGTAAGCAATCCATGGGGGCAGGAATTATAGCTCAATGGAACTGATTATTATATAGCCCGTGAGGGCAGAAAGAAAATCCGAGGTTCTAGGGTTAAGGAACAAAGCACTTTGCTAGGTAAACCGCACGGGTAAAGTGTGCTATTTATACGGGGATCATGTTGCCAGTTCACGCATCCATCGAGAGTATGCTGGCAAGAGGACGATAGTAAGGTGGTACCTCAGAGGCTTCACACACAGCCTAGCATCATAAGATTTAAAAAGCTTGCTTCTAGATTTGAAAAAGAAATGCGGCAACTCTTGAAAACTTGTATTGTGATTTAAAAAGGGACCAGTGGACCAAGTATTTATCTCAGTGGGGATAGTTTATACGAGATACCAGTGGATAAATTAAATCCAGTGGGGATCAAAGAAATGAGAAAAGAAAAGATGGGCTATATAACAAAGATTTTGTGTTTTATAACAAAATCATTATTCATGAATTTTCATATAAATGAGTTATTTCCTAGTGTGGAAAGTTATTTATAGAGTATTTCAACGCTAATATATTATTGCAAGCATAAGCTAACTTACAAGTTATCTTTTATCATTGTAAAAAGGTGTAAGTATACAAATATAAAGATGTTTTCCAAATGGGAAAGATATTTGTATGATATTTTAGTTAAAGAGATATATTATTCGAAGAATAAGCTATGTTTTATGTTATCTGATATCATGTTAAAAATGTACTTTGGTTTATACATGCCATATTGTATCTGCATACTGTTAAATAGATGATTATTATGGTTCTCAATTTTTCTTATGGTTAGATGGTTATCCAGTCACTGGGACTTAGGTCTCATCCCTTTGTTGTTGATATTTTATTTTAAAGATCAATGAGCTTGTTTGGCAGGATTAAGGTTAGCGGGAGTGGGACCCTTAACTGCTGAAGCCTGCTAGGACACAAGAGTATGAAATGATAGTTTTGTATATTGAGTTAATGAGGAGTGATGTTCATGAATATGTATATGTGTATATATATAGTGAGATGTGGTGATATCAAACTTATTTGGACATGAAAGAAAGACTTGTATTTTGGAGGGTATTATGAGTATGATGTATGTATCGATGATTGGGTTATCGATTATGAATGTGATCTTATAAACTGATCGAGGATGTCATAGGAAAGATATTGTCTAAGTGGGATGATGTACATGTATATTTGAGCAGGTATAAAAAGTTTTTTTAACAGAACATATTTTTATGTATCTACTACTTGTGATAATCTGTTGGAGTTTTCTAGGTCTTTATGGAGCGCTACATAAAGGCTAGTAGAACTCTATCCGACTACCACATGTATGCAGGGTGTATTGTTGGTGTCCTAGGAATGAGTGGGGTACCGACATCTACCTCTGCCTCTATCATTAACATGAATTGTTAAAAGATTACTCTTTCTAACTGGAACATCTAAAGTTGTACGTTGTATATGTCCAAACTACCGTAATCGATTTACTCTCATTTTATCTTCAATTGGAGCTACTCCTATCATTTCTCTTATATGTCTATTTCTAATTCTATCTTTTAAAGTTTTATCACATATCCATCTTAACATACGTATTTCTGTTATACTTAATTTATTCATATGTGTTTCAATATTGCCCAATACTGTTCCATATAGCACATTGGCCTAATAATGGTTTATAGAATTTTTCTTTCAATTTTAATGGGATGCGCCGATCATATAATACTCCTAAAGCACTCCACTTAATCCATCCTACTTTAACTCTATAATTCATATCTTCACCTATTTTACCTTTTTGCTAAATAATTAATCCCAAATACCTAAATTTTTTACTCCTTGATATCTCTTGACTTGCAATTTTTACTATTTTTTTATTTGTATTTCTACTCCCACTAAAATTACATTTCATGTATTCATTTTAGTTCTACTAATCTTAAAACCTTTAGATTCTAAAGCTTTCTCCAAATAGCTTATCATTTACTTTTGATTTAGTTTCATCAATCAATACTATATATCTATAAATAACATATACCATGGGATATCATTTTGAATATGTTTGGTTAATTCATCCATAACTAATATAAAAAGATACGGACTTAAGGCAGATTCTTGATGTAAACCTACAGTAATTGGAAATTCACTAGTTTCTCCTATTGTTGTTTTAACAATAGTTATTGCTCTATCATACATATCTTTTATCAATTCTATGTATCTTTGATAACTCCTTTTTTCTCTAAAACCCAATATTATTTCTCTAGATACTCTATCATATACTTTCTCTAAATCAATAAAGACCATATGAAGGCCTTTTTTTTCTTTTTTCTATATCTCTCCATCAATCTTCTTAAGAAATAAATAGCTTCCATGGTTGATCTTTCAGTATAAATCCAAATTGATTATTTGACACCAAAGTTTCAACTCTTATTCGATTTTCTATTACTCTCTCCATAATTTCATTATATGACTCATTAGCTTAATCCCTCTATAATTTGCACAGTTTTGAATATCTTCTTTATTTTTATATATGGATATTAAATAATTATTTATCATATTTTTTAATTTTATTTAAATTTTATTATAATTTTTTATCTTTCAAGTGGCCCTCTCTTTCAAGAGAGGGAAGAGAGGGCCACTTGAAAAAAAAAAATTATAATAAAATTTAAATAAAATTAAAAAAGATAAACTAATTACCATAGTTTGTCATTACGAACCAAACACAATAATTTTCTATTCCTGAGAATGTAATATTATAAAAAAATATAAGATTCTCAATATTGCATTATCATGAACCAAACATCGAGTTTTCATAAAGTTTCATTTAAGGAATGGATGTAGAGTCATTTCCAGAGAAACATCCAGATGTGTCCCTGGAATATGATCAAAAGCAAATAAGGGAATTTGATCTAACATTTCTAGAGAAACATCCACATTCAGATTAATAATAACAGCTAGAAAGTACACAATGAGAAGCTTCCAACATTCTTTTACAGGGATACAGAGGGGCAAAAGTTAGATCATCTGGTAATTGAAATGGTAAAGAGATGATAAAAGGACACATAATTGGATTCAGGAAATGAACTAAGGTAAACAAAGGATGTGGAAAAGGATATAAGAAATGCTTCGGAGATTGCTATTCAGGACAATGCGGTAGTGGAAAGTTTGGCTTTTTACTTCCCCAGAGAAATAACATCAAATAAATGTTGTTAACGCATCAGGAAAATAAGTTTGGACCAAAAAATGGGCTTAGGGATTGTAAAGATATTTCTTTATTAACAGAGAATGATTTATTGGATGAAAATTCTTTCCAAAACAAGAGAAATGGACCATAATAAGATGGAATGTCGTCAACATAACTGACATTTATGCCTATTGAATAAGAAAAATCAATTGGAATTTCAATGAAGCAAGAAATTAATAAAATAGGCAGCATATTATGTTCTGTATGACAATAATATCCATAATCATCAAGCCTAGAGTCTGGGCCAGCTCTAGGAGACTTCCATTCTCCAATTCCTATTTTATAGCATGCACTTCATGAAAATACCAATATTTGTATAAGAAAAACTGTCCAATTGGAAGTAATAAAGTTTTCATGCCACAACTTAAAAAAAGGCTTAGAGCCTCAACCGCTGTCCAGAAATGCAAGTTCTGCATGATTGCAGACAGGAGGCGCTGATTCCACCAATTATACAACCATAAACCAAAATGACTAGTTCCTGCTTTATTAAAAGCTCATACAAAATGAAAGATATAGATCTGTAAACCTATACTTCAGCTATAGGCCCTATGATTTTAATCTCCAGACATGTTCAGATCAAACACTGTTGTCAGGGATCATAGCTTGTCTATCAACTGCCCACAAGGTAGAAAATAGCACAGGCCGACAGGCATTCCCTGGAATTGTCCTTCCACTGTAGCAGCTTCAGCTGTTTAAATAAGCCAAATTATAACAATTAGCATACAAAACAACTTGGTGAGAGCACAATTGAACTTTGAATAGATTCTGTGCCTGAACCAAAAAATATGCAAACAGTGTACACCGACAAAGCACATGCAAGGAGTGCAAGAATTTATAATATTTGACATGCCTTGACAGTTGAGACCATCCCTGACTTTCAAATAGAAAAATTATACTTTTTGGACATTCTTTGATGATATAAATATTTCCTAAAGTTGTCCTTGTCTTATAATCTGGGAAGTTCCAACATTGTGGTCATTTAACTTGACATTTTCAATATTGTACACATCAATTGATGTAAATTTAAACATGGCAAGAGTTTTCTTGCTCAAATTGTGGATTACAAGTGTCCGTGTTTGGTATGTTTAATGCCACCATCGTGCAAGTCTGAGATGCTAGCATTGTATGATTGGTTTGATTGAGCCAAACATGTTAAGATGCTCATCATAACTAAGTTAATAATATCCAATATATTTACATATACTTATACTCTTGTGCATATGCATGATAGCCTCAATAAAATAATGTGCAATGTGGACTGTGCCTCAATTGGGCATCCCATAACCTGGAAGACAGTTTTGCAAGTGTGCAGACCAGCTTACCAATGTTTTATTAAGTTTCAAAGCAATGCTGCATCAGTTGGCCCATAAAAATAAGCTATCATATCAAGCCATAAAATGTTAAAGAACTGCAGGACTAAGAGGTGAAAACAGCTAAGATTGACTAAAGATAACTGTCTCTACATTATTAGTTTACAAATCTGTAATATCTTATCATCATTATAGAAGCAATAAAAAATGCTCAAGTTGATAAACAAATCATACATCATACAATACATTAAAACAAACATAATGCATCAAATTTGCAACTTTATGCCACAAAATAACACCAAACCTAGTCTACTTCTAAATGAATTATCTTGTATGTATTAAAGTTTATGCATTGTTTCAAACTAATGTCAATCAATAATTTTTACTAGATATATTTCAGTAAATCAAGGTTTTCCATGCACCAGTGCTTAGTATATACAAACGGCCTGCTAAAAGAAGATGCTATTTGATATCTGAGGCACAAGCATACATGGGCACAAGAAGCTTAAAGGTGGGAAAGAGGGTTCCAATTTGTACAGAACTGGTAGCGTTCAAAAAGAAAATGGCATAGCATAGTGCAGGAGCAACACCCATATACAAGGAAAAAATGAATTAAGGAAGCCTCTCCATTTGAAGCCTCTCCTATTAAAAATGGCATAGCCTTAGTGGCACTCATTTGCCTCCTAATGCAATAGTATCAAGAGCAAGGTTCGTCATCTCGGCAACAGACCCCATACTGGTATGACACCAATATAGTATCGTACATCTGGTCATCAATATGCACTGATAACAAGTCTTAGTTGGGTACCAATATAGTACAGTATAACCAGTACGGTACAGTATGTACCGATATGGCATATCATGATCAAGAGCTAAGTAGAATATGATGATCAAAACGAGAAGGCTACTTGAGAGAATGAAGCATTGCTAAATCAAAAATTACTTTTCTCTTTTTAGGAGAAGATCTAAGGCAAGAGGAAGCCAGCTGAAATTGGGTGAAGGTAGGATTTAAACCCAGGTCACTGGGATCAACATCCAGTGTCTTTACCTCTTGCCCTGGTTGCACCTTTGTTGCTGAAACACCATTTTCAAAATAAAAACTTGGGAAGTTTGGCTTGTTTTCTAAGAATTCAGTTGGAATATTCCAAGTATAGCAATCTAATTTAAAGAAAATATGCTTGGCTTAGTGAAACAGAAATGTCAAGTATTAAGTTGATACCCTAATAAACACAAATGTTAAGTTCATGGTGAAAGGGTAAGTACATATAATGAAAAGTCAAGAAATAAGTTAATTGACAAAATGATTGGTTCCTTGTTGCCAATAAAGTATCACATAATCCAAGGGCAAGGAGATGATATGTGTAAACTATAAACCAATTGTTTACCCATTACTGCACCACACACTGTCTGTGGTGTTGGTGTTGACATATTACCTAATTTGGTGCAAAGGTACATGTTTCGAAGATATTCAAATATCTCCTATAAGGAACAAAAAATCATGGTTTGGCATGTTTGTCTTTGCAAGGTTGACAGTTCCAAAGTTGACAATTCCAAAAAGTGAAAAAAACTAAGTTTGACTTCTTGATTTGAAACAGCAGCTGAAAGATCAAGTTAAAGCACATGCATGAACTACTTGACATGCCAAAAATAGACAGCACTAAGTAATAGCAACTAAAACTGACGTAATAAAAAGTAACCAAAATATCAATGTAAACTTGATTTGTTGTTGACATGTAATAAAAAGCTTTTCGACCTTACAAAAGCTATCTTTTATTCTTCTATGAACCAAGATTTGCTGTACAGAGAGTTGGTGTCATTGCGGTATCGGACCGATATGGTTTTGTATGGAGCATACTGAACTAAACCGGTAGCATATCGGTTAGGTAGACCAAAGGGCCCAAGTTATGGACCACCTCAAATCAGGCCGAACTAGGTGGTTCAGTTCGGTTCGGGTCAGTTCGAAGTCAGTTCGGTCAGTTATTCTCTTTTATCGAATTAACAAGCTGAACCATCCCGCTTTCAAGCCGGTTTGGTTCGATTTTCCCTGAATCACCTGGTTTGAGATGGTTTGGCATACCATGGTTTAAACTTTCATTTCATGCGTCTGTTGCTATTTCTTATGGCTACACTGTTTAAGTCCATATGAAAGGTTGGGTGTAAACATGTGATAAATAGATATGGACAACATAACATTCCTTTCCCTTCCATATATGACTATAAAAGTAAGGTATTCAATCAACACCTGCCGTGGACTTCTCCTTTCCTCTTTTTCCTGAAAAAATTCATTGTGGTTGCACAGCAAACTAGAATTCCATCAGCCAAAATTGAAGCCTGAAGGCATGTGGTCCACAGCTTATACTTGCAAAGAACCTTCCAATCCCCACAAAATTTTGCAACTCATCAACTTTATTTGCAAGGAATCTAGATATAAGCCTGATTAATGAACTTGATCATTCCATGATATCTGAAACTTATGGTGCTTGTGCTCCTTTCTTTAGATTTTTGCCCCAAGTAGCCATTAAGTAATATTCAAAACTTGCAAATCAAGTCATGGCATCATCAACCCCGCAAATGAAAAATATTACTATTTTATATTTACTCTGCAAACACATGATGAGATGACTGATCATTTGACCTTCCTCAAAATTTGGAGGAACAAGACATTCAAATGAATCAAAATATCAAGCAGAAATTGTGATATGATGTCTAACACACAAACAAAGCAGACCCTATCATGAGACATCTTTCATGAAGCTACTATATTCAAGTACATCACTACCAACATATCCAAGTATTACAAAGCCAGTCTGTCACTAATTCATCCAGATCATGGACATAGGTCAGTGTTGTTAAAGCGCTACATATACTTAAGCATAAAGGGTTCTCGAAACCTAGGAGTCAGCCACAAAGCAAGTGCGTACCTCAACAAAGTGAGGTGCATATTTTTAAAATAAATGATAAAATAATTTATATAAGTAAGATTTATAACACAACAGAAAAAACTAAAAATCATAATAGTAATATATTTAGTCTATTAGCTCAATAAAAACCTCTTCTTTCTCAACAAAAATCCATAGTCCTAAGCTAACATGGTATTGATAGAGATACTAATAGTTAGAAAGAGTGATATTTTAATAGTCCATGGTACTAATAGAGGTAGAGATAGACCTAAACTAATATGGACAGAATAATTAAGAAAGGTATAACTATTTGTATTTTGAGTGTTGACTTAGTCTGAATAGAGTAGAGTGGAGGAAGTAGATTCATGTAGCCGACCCCATGTAGTTGGAAAAAGGCTTAAATGAGTTGAGTTGAGCTCAATGAAAAACCTCCTCTTTCTCAACAGAAATCGATAGCCCTTTAATGTGCTTCCTCCTCTTTTTAGATGATAGCATAATTTTTGGTACAATCTCTGTCTTCCAAGTTTTAGCTTTTTTATAGGGTTAAAAAAAATAATTGTATATGAAATGGTGTATCATAAAGACAATATAGTCTGATAAATATAATAAACTAAAAAAAATACATATATAACTATAAAGAAAGGCATACTTTTCTTGCAACTCAAATCAAATCAAAAGAGCATACTTTTTTCACCTCCTATGCACCTAAATGAAGGTACTTTGCTTAAGGTATATCAAAAACACATGTTTTTTTTGCCTCACGTGCACCTAAATGAAGACACTACGTTTAAGGTATAAGAAGTGTCTAATCTTTAGCGCCTCACATCTTAGGGTATAAAAATGCCTAACCCTTAGTGCCTTATGCCTCATGCTTTAAGCATGGCATTGACAACACTGACATAAATACATGAACATGTAGCTTCAAGAACATAGTTGCCCCAAAATTTCTCACTTTTTTTTTTTTTTGGGGGGGGGGGGTGGGCTCTGAAATAAGCATTTCAAGACACTAGAAAAAAAAACAAAATTATTAATACAAATGTATTCTTGTGAACATCTCTGAGGTCACTCAACTCTGATTTTATCACTGCATCCAATAGCTACAATTGGGAAAACAAGAGATTGAGCAAATTTTATGCCCTAAGCTTTCACCCAAGTGGGCTAACCATCCAATAGAAAATCCAACGACTTAAATAAATGCCTAATGGACACCAAATGGATGACAGCTGAATGGACATTGGACTGTCAGCCAAAGATTAAAATTTTACCAATGGAACGAGAGGGGGAGTCTTACCAAACTTGCAAAACAGGCTCCACATCTCCGTTCTCTCACTATAAATGTTTCCTCAAAAAGTATGCAGCTGCACATGCATACACATACATTTCATCTATGAAACAGGAGGGAGATAACAAGTGGAGCTGGACAGCAAGTTCCACATCTCTGTTATTTTGTATCCCATTATTACCTTAGTTTCTACAAATGTTTCCCCAAAAAAGATACATGTGCAAGAAAAAGAGGCAGAGACCAAATGGGATTGGACAATTGACTCCATGTCTCCTCTTCTGTAACCATTGTTAACCTAGTTTCTATAAATGTTCTCCAAAAAGATACATGCAAGCACGTATGCACATCTAAGCACATGTGCACGCTGCATGCTAACTATTATCTCTAGAAATTCAACAACTATTATCTCTAGAAATTTGACAACCTTTCAATCAGTAAGCCAATGTTGGCTTTTAATCGAGAGAAACAAGAGAAGCATAACAACAGAAGAAACAAAAGTTAAATTAATACTGAAAAAAATCTTTAATTAGATTGGCAAATAATAGCCTCCTGTGCCTCTCCTCATGTGCATTGCATATGCCAAAAACTGGTATAACATAACTAATAGCCTTAATTAGCAAAATCCAGATACCACACAGCTCATATAATGAACTCAAGTTTACATTTGTATGTATATAGGCAAGAAGTACACATAACTAAAGGGCACCTTCACGACAACAATAATAAATATTTAGAATTAGATTTTAATAGGAGGGGAGGGTAAATAAATACCAATGTTTTTGGAAATAAAGCAGTAAATAAAAATATTCAAAAGGAAAAGGACACTATCCATGAAGGAGAAAAAGAAAGGGAATTTGGAGACTTTTCAATGAAGATAAATAAGAAAAATTATTACAAACATACGATGAACCACACCTACAACATATGTTAACCATTTTAGAATAAAAGGCCATTATTATAAAGAGAAGCTTTCTTTCATACAAATTACTCAAATTTCAATTTAATTGTTTACCAAGTTAAATAAGGGAAGCTTACAACCTCTACAGCAAAATGACTCATCTTCTTCCTTCACACATGAGTCAACCAGATTTTTGACTTTCCTCGATGAAATGTAGCATAAGTGATAATGATCATGAGATAAACCTCCAAGGAATTTTCATTGTTCTTAATTGCAGGTTTTACAACATAATTGAAGACTGTCCTCTAAAACTACCATTTCTACAATCTAGTTGTGTGACATGAGGATCTAGACTTTAGTGACAGAACATCACAATGACAACACATACACGTGGAAGCAAATGAGCCAAATCAAAGCTAGCAATGAAAATGAGATAAACTTTCCTTACAGGATACTAATCAATCAGGGGTCTTCTAACATGCTTCATAAATTTTAGAGGGAGCCACAAAACTCAACTAGATAACGTGAGGTACAAAAAAAGTATAGATTCCAACTGATGACAATGTCTTCAATGTATCAATCTCCAATAAATGTGAAGGTAGAGAATTTAATAAACAGACAGTTCAAATTGCAATAAAGCAATACAACATGAAAGGACCGTTAAAGAGATTCCAACTGATGACAATGTGCTCAATGTATCAATCTCCAATAAATGTGAAGGTAGAGAATTTAATAAACAGAGTTCAAATTGCAATAAAGCAATACAACATGAAAGGACCGTTAAAGCAACACACACATATATATAAAGAGAGAAAGAGCACTTGACTTGGTACACTTGAGAGTTCTCTACTCCAATCCATTTAAGTCTAGATTTAGATGATGGAGGCTCCACATCCATGATTGAAGCCATTAGACTTGCACAAAAGATCATGTGATTTGGAGACCTTGAGCCCATGCATCAAGAGATCAAAAAAAAATTATTTTTTATTATTTAGACTATCCAATTTTTACTACTTTATACATAGGCTAGGAGTCTTCAAATCACATAATTTTTAGTATAAGCATTTAAAGTTAGTAGATCAGATCTAATGATCGACATAATAGAGAGAGAGAGAGAGAGAGAGAGAGAGAGAGAGAGAGGGAGAGGGAAAGAGACAGCTTGATTTGACTATTCAAGTGGATCTACTTAGATCAAATTGCACCATGAGGGTCTCACATCAATGACTATACTGTTGGATATGATCTTATTTGTAAAATGCTTACATATAAAATAATATATGTTTTTTATGACTTCTTGATGCATAGATTAGGAAGCTTTGAATCACATGATTTTTGATTTGTACGCATTTAGAGACAGTAAATCATATCTAATGGCTCAAATCAGGGATTTGAGACCCCTATCATCAAAAACTAGACCCAATCAGATTAAATAGTGATGCTCTTAGTGTAGCCAACTCAAGCGCACAGTCTCTCTATATGTGCATGCATGTGTGCGTGCGCGCAAAGTAAGACCGTGCTGCAGTCAAGTATACAACATCAAGAAGTATGATGGAAATTAAACCTAAAAGGCAAAATGATGAAACTTTAAGAAAAGAAAAGTTTTTTTTTAAAAAAAAAAAAAATATGATACATGAGGAATATATCCAACTTCCTTGTAAGACAACCGGCTACCTACGATAAATAAAGAAGTCAACTTACCAACTATAAAAAGCTTCATCTGCAGAGGAAACACCATCACAAGCTTTGCCATTAGGATGTTTAATCTTCACCATCTGGATTCTATGAACCATGTACACCTAAGCTATCTTTCTTTCACAAGTGACTGCACCCAGACAGTTCACCCTTGTATCATAATCCTAGTAACTAGCAAAGAAAATTTGAACATGCTATAAAGCTCTGGAAAAAAAAAAAAAGATTGTAGGAATACTTGCAGTATGAGCTGATGCCAGAAGTTCAGTAAATGGACCTAGAAATCAGTCTGACTGACTGATTTTTCCGCAGACTCCATAACCTTTCTTCTTCTTGAGAATCTGTGATCACCTTAAGAAGTTCCAAAGGAATTGCTGCTGGATCCAGCACATGACAACCCTTTGGTGCATTTTGAGCTTCTTCGCCTGTCAGTATATATGAAGGTACCTGATGTGAGAAACGAAACATTTCTTCCCTAGAGACCCTCTTTACTTCTCTTGGGTCCCTGTGCTGACAGAATACTGCTTTAAATCCAGCGACTTTGACCAAGGGAATGACAGATACACCTTGTTCCTCACTGTAGTCATCAAGTATCTCTACCATGTCATATTGGTGGATAACTTCATTAGGAGTGTTCTCATCCCAATCAGCTGACCAGTTTTTGTAGAGGGCCCAGATCTCCCCTTTTCTCGGAATAATCTTAATTACGCCACGTGGCCCTTTCTCAAATCTAACTCTATGTGAGAAAATATTGATTGTATCTTTGATTTCATACCTTCCGACCCTAAAGTCACCACAAGATTTGGTAAAACCTGAATTGACCCAATTAAGCTGCCCAAATTCACTATTGGTCCTTGAAGTTAGAAAGCTCACATGGATTTTAAAAGGCTTCAAAGAGATGACTTGTCGAACCAGCATGTAGTAGCGGGGCATTCCATCTTCATCATCATAGGTTGCCCATATTTGTTCACCTTGAAAAGATTTTTCGGTTCGATCTTTATCAAAATCATGAAAATCTGGATCAGGAACATCAATTGATAATGATCCACTAACCCCTTTGCCTGAATTAGCCTTTAAGTCATTGGAGGAACCCTTCTTGCTCATAGCTGGTTTACGCTTACTCTGACAGTCAACCAACATGTCTTGATTACGATTACCATATATGGCATGGTTGAGCTTTTTCTCATCATTTTTATTTAGCTTTTGTTTCTTCTTTTTGTTTTCTTTTTCTTCCATTTTTGCTGCAGCAGAAGATTTCCACTCTTCTAACTTTTTACCAATTGTAACCTTGTTTTTCTCAATCAATATCTTCCTAATATCAAGTTGGGAAAACTCCATGCCAAAGTTGAACTGCCTGAAATTCATTCTAGATTTGAGAAAATCCATGGTACCTTCATCAACCCTTTCCATTTCAGAAGCACCCATTCTCCTGTCTGAACTCCTCCATGATCGCCCCCAGCATCCTCACCAATGCCTCTTCTTTTCTTAGTAGGTACACTGTTATTTGATCCCCTCTTAAGATTTCCAGACCCATCACCAATGCTCTTCTTTTCTTAGTAGGTACACTGTCATTTGATCCCCTGTTAAGCTTTCCAGACCCATAGGCATTCCTCTTGAGGGAAGCTTTCTCATATATCCGATGCAACATATTTGCAGCCTGTGCAATAGGAAATAATGGAGCAGATGCACTTGCAGCAGCTCCTGCTGCACTAGGAAATGGACCCCACTGGAAGTTTGGGTTATTGTACAAGTTATGATGGAAACCAGTGGCTCCACTGCCTGAGGTGGAAGAGGTATTATGGTTGGAATTCTGCTGTCGCTGCTGAGAAGCAGAAGGGTTTGGTCCATCCGTAGGAATTTCTGAAGCTAAGAAAGGCTCATGGCAATTAGGGCAGAGGAGATTGTGATTAAGGTATATTCTGAGGTACTTAAAATTCATGGTGCAACGCTTGCATGAAGCCCAGAATGTATTGGGCTTTGATGGCTGAGGAGAAGGAGGCGGTGGTGGAGGAGTCCCGAATGTATTGGGTTTTGATGAATGAGGAGGAGGAGGAGGAGGTGGTGGTGGTTCAGGACAGACTGTCTTGGCCTTTGATGGCTGAGGAGGAGGAGGCGGTGGTTGAGGAGGCCGGAATGTATTGACCATTGATGGCTGATGAGGAGGATGAGGGTTGGAAGCAAAATCGTAAAAGCGATTGGCAGTACCAAGAACATTGTCATCTTTATTAGTTTGAGAAGTTTTCTGCTGGAATTCTTTTATCTTTCTCTTCTGGTCATACAATAATCTCTTTGTCTTATCAGATAATACACTCCATGCCTGAGAAATAAGACGGAAGGCACCTTCAGCACCAATGGATTTGTTCTTATCAGGGTGAACCTGGAGAGATAACTTCCTGTACTTTTTCTTCAGTGTTTCATCATCGGCTGAAGCATCTACGCGCATAATCGCATACCAATCTTTTCGCCATGAACTTCGATTTCTGAAGCAAGATAGACATCTAGCGTTGTGATCAACTGGTCGATGCCCTCGAGTGACGGGCAGAGATTTTGAGCCTTCAAGGCAAATTTCTTCGCTCCTGCTAAGTCCTTTGCCATGAAATTCTTTTCAGCGATCTCTTTTGCCCTAAGGCCCTCAGCTTTATTGCACTCCATATTCTCTAACCTTCTATCTGGTTCTAGAGCTTAGAATGATACTGTCTCGTAAAAATGCACAGCTTGGGATTAATTAGATTTCAATTTAGAATTGGGCAGCAGCAGTACGTGATATCGGTAGATGAAACCAAGTTGTGTGGCTAGTCTCTTCAAAGCCTTCATTTTGAAAAACAAAACAAAATCAAAAGAACACCCTTTTGAAGGATAAAATCTGGATCTTTACGAGTACCAAAGAGAGAACATCCAATGAAAATTCAATCATCTAGGTCTTGCCCAAATTCATCAAAAACCTAATTCCGTGAGAAAGAAACAAAAATCCAGAAACTCCAGAACCGGGACTAGCCAACCAAGTGTTAGAAATTCGAATTTTTTCGCCAAATTATTACGACTAGAACACATGCATGAACTTTCAGCGACCAACATTACAAAAAGTGGATAGAACAACGCAAACCAAAGAAGTACGAGCACACGACGCAAAGCCGGAAGTTTCGAAATATTTCGAGTTCTAAAGCACCGGGATAATAGAAAACGGAAACCCTAGGCAAGAATAAGGCATGAGAGCGAAGAAAAAGAAGTACCAACTTCTCAGAAATCGAAAAAAAGAAAGAAAAAAAAAACAAAGGACAGCATGCAGAAGAATCAAAGCGTGGAGCTTAGGGTTTTCGAAGAACATTCACAACTAGCCGTACTGAAAAATTCCAGTCTCTGGAGACAAGACATAGAAAACTAGACGGCCAGTTCTCAACCCTCCGGCCACCGCCGGCGGCGAAACAAAGTTCAGGAGAAAGCAGGAAGGACATAGAAGAGATCGAAAGATTACCCATTCAGTGAAAATCCGCGCCGTCCGATGATTTTGAATCGCGAGGCCGCCACGAGAAAAGCTCGATCTCCCCTACAAAAAAAGAAAAAAAAAATCTGAAATTAGGGAAAAAATAAAAGGAAATAAAATCAACTTCTCCTCCCTAGAGACCTTAAAAAAAAAAAATTCCCATTACCAATATATCAAAGGAAGAAGAAAAGAGAGGAATGGGGTCCCAATGGGCTTTGCCTTGTGATTTTTAATGCATTATTTTAACCCTAACCATCACCTCAAAACCTTAACTAGGGTTAAATTTTAACCCTAGAAGTGGGTCCCGCATCTCACTAAATACTATAATTTATTTTGGAATAAAAGTTTCAAATAGAAATTGATATATTAAAATATATACTATTTTTAATTGTATGTATACTAATTTTAAAATAAAACATAAAGTAATATTATCGAAATGCAACTTATTGTTATAGGTTATATGATAGTTATTATACAATATTGCCTATATAATATTCCTTTAAATTTTTGAGAAAAAAATATATTCCAAAAGAAAAAACATATGCAAGGGATTTTTATTTAAAATTGAGAGTAAATATCCATATAAGACTTATATTGGTAAGGTTATTAGAGTGTAGGACAGCTCTTTACACATGTATGAATAAGTGCGATTAGAGTTCTTGCTAAGGAATTGTTAGAGCTATGGATTAGTGTTGTGTTTACATTAATTAGTAGATAAAGTTAAAGGCCTCACCTTTGTAGTAGGCCAAAGGAGAATTATGTGGATCATCAAAGAAGATACCCCACCCTACAATGAAGGTGCCCCATATAATTTATTGTAAATGGCCCCATTTGTTCTTCTTACTTACTTCTAACGATCTCTTTAATTTCTCATTATGAGCTTTATAAATCATATTGAAAGATACATAAATTGTAATCAAGAATTTTTGCTATGCAATATCATTTTATGCATGAACTTAATTTCTAACCTCTAGGATATGACATCATATTTCTAGAGATATATCATATATTTGATATGATTTTGTGAAGAATGCTCAAAGTCGTTTTCTAAGATCATTGATTTTTTATGGGTTTCCTATAGAGATAATAAGATAAGCACAATGATCTGATATGGCCAAAGTAACCTCACCATGTTCCAAACCACATTCCTATGGGAAATTTGGATTGTTCAAGCTTGAAGTACATGATGTGTCAATCTACTAGCATCAACTAACTTTTTTATACTCTATCATATAAAAGATCATCACATATTCAAAAATATATCAATCCACATATCTTCAATGAATAAATGATAACAACATCATGCCGAGAAATGTAGTGCAATATACTTTTTTTGCAGTACTACTATTAGGAACTAAAAGAATTATATCATTTGAGTTTTACAAAATTCTAATAGAATGTGATAAAAAGGGGTTTGTTGAACTGCATTTATCCCTAAAAGTACTGTTGCAAATCATCTTAAAACATGTAAATCAAAAGTTATTTTAATGCTTAGTGTTGATGTTCAAAATGTTGGGCCTGGTGTAGTGCTATCAAGGCCCAGGTTGGGCTAACCTGTATTGGGCTGGGTATGGGTCCAAGGGTTAAGATTAAATCAAGTTATGGGTGTATACGGGCTTGAGATTATTTTAATCTTATTGGGCTAGTTCATGGTAGTTTTTTTTGAGTCTGAGCCAAGCCCATTTGGCCAACTATTTAAATCCTAGGATATTTTAATCTCATTAGTTTAGTTCATAGGAGTTTTTATTAAGTCCAACTATTTAAACCCTAGCATTGGTTGTTCGAACCTGCGACCTCAAAGAAAGAGGGCAGACGTGTTACTACTGCACTACTCTGATCATTGGCAAGAAAGGATGAAAGCCCAGGATATTTCTTCAGTAATAAAATCCCATTGTTCAACTTCAACAGTTGGTATCAGAGTCTAGTTTAGCAAGAAGGAATTTAAAAATCTTTAAAGGGCTCAAAATTTTAGCAAGACCTCATTAAGGTACTTCTCATTTTTTTTGAAATTTTTATACTATTTTTGGTTGAAATCTAGCCATTGGTAGTAGCATAAAGATAAATTTTAAGAAGTTTGATGGAAAGAAAAGTTTTTCTATGTGAAAAGTCTGAGTAGAGGATCTTCTTGTGCAACAAGGTTTAGATCTTCCTTTGAAGGAAAAGCTAGATGGGATCACAATAAATAGTGAATGTTGTTGGAGAAGAAAGCATATTCAGTGATTAGAAGTGTCTAGCAGGTTCAATCCTCTATTTAGTGCTAAAGGAGAAGACCCCAAAGAGACTATAGACGAAGTTGCATACCCTCTACATGAGGAAGAACATATGCAACAAGTTGATGTTGAAGAAGTGCTTCTATAGTCTTTGAATGGTAGAAGGTAGAGATGTGCTGGCCCATATCCAGGTGTTCGATCAGATGAGCAATAAATTACTAAATGTGAGGGTCAAGATGAAGGAGAAAGATAAGACACTTCTACTATTATATTCACTGCCTACATCATATGACTCATTGGTCACGATACTGCTCTACGGGAAAGAGATACTATTTTATGAAGATATTATCTTGGAACTTTGGATGAATGAGCAGAGAAAGATGACCAAGAAAGGTATTCCCCAGGAAGATCTATCAGTGGAAAAAAGGTCAAGCAAAAGCAGAGACAGAAGCAGGCCTAGGGAACGGTCAAAGTTTAGGAAAGGCAAGGGAGAGGCTAAGTGCTATAAGTATGGTGAGGTAGGATATTTCAAGAGGGACTGTCCTAAATAAAAAAATAAAAGAAAGAAAAGGAAGGATATGAGTCATTGAGTATAATTGCATACCAGAAGGTGAAGGATAATCTCTTGGTGGTATTAAATGGTTACAGGCACAAAACAGAGATATGAATCTTGGATTCAGCTTGTTCTCATCATTACACCAATCGATCATGATTCAGTACTTACACAGAGGTTGATGAAGAAAGTGTGACTCTTGGAGAAGATCACTCTTGCAAGTGGCAAGAATTGGCATAGTGAGGGTGAGGATATTGATGGAATGGGGCGCACTCTTACCAGCGTGAAGTACGTCCCAAGCTTAAGAAGAATATGGTGTTACTGGAATACTTAGAGTAGACTGGATACAGCTTAGTAGTCACGTTAGGTAGAGTTTTGAACATCTTCAATGGAGTTATGGTGGTGATGAAAGGGAGAAGGTTGGTGAACAACCTATACAGGATGGAGGGCTCAATGGTGACCGAAAGATTTGAGGCAGTAGCTGTGGAACAGGATCCTTAAGATGTATATAGGATGTGACACTACCGCCTAGGCCACATGAAAGATAGGGGGATGAAAGAACTGAGCAAGAGGGAGCTGCTTTCATACATGAATGGTAAAGTTATGAAGATATGTGAGCCATGTTAGATGAAAAAGCAGAAGAGAGTATAGTTCTCAGTTAGCACAACTAAGAGTGCAGAATCCTGAAGCAAGTGCATACAGATGTTTGGGGACCAGCCCCAGTTTCTATAAGAATGGGGCTAGATACTTCTTGACCCTAATAGATGATTTCTCAAGAAAGCTGTGGGTCTACTTTATAAAGAAGAAATCAGAGGTCTTCACTAAGTTTAAAATCTAGAAGGCTAAGGTGGAGAAGGAGTGTGAAGTGTCTAAGATTAGATAATGGCGAAAATACACCAGTAGGGAGTTTTAGAGTTTTTATGGGGAGTGGGGCATCAAAAGGTATTTCTTAGTGATAAAAACTCCTCAACAGAATGGATGGCTGAAAAGACGATCAGAACATGTACACTGTTGGAAAAGGCAAGCTGCTTGAAGCTGCAGGCAGGGCTTCCAAAGATGTTCTGGGTTGACGTAGTAGATACAGTGAGCTACTTGGTCAATCGATCATCGCCCACCAGGTTGGATGGAAGCATTCCAGAAGAGATATGGTTTGAAGAAAAGATAAGCCTGAACCATCTAAGGGTATTTGGATGCATAACATATGTGCATGTTAGTGCATGGGGAGCAGAGCAAGCTGGATGCTAGGTTAAAGAAGATGTTTCTAGGCTCCCATGGAATCAAGGGGTATTGATTTTCCCTTGGAGAAGAAGGTTATCATCAGTAGGGATGTGACCTTCGATGAGAGCTCTATCCTTCAGAGAAGAGATGGCACAGAAGCACAGCAGGAGCTGCAGAAGGTGCAACAAGATAATACTAGTCAGATAACCTCCTATATAGTCATGCCATTTGCTAGTGGACCAGAAGAATTTGAGATTCAGATGGAGAGGATTGACAGAGGGGTTCAAAAGTGAGGGAGTTCAGCAGGATGTAGCTGGGTAGAGGACTGATACTGGGATCATACTGCACAGGTTCAGAAGGAATGTGCTACCACTAGTTCGATACGGCTTCGAAGATTTGGTGTAATATGCCCTGATGATAGCGAATGGAGATCCTTAAACCTATGAGAAGGCTATGAAGAGCTAGAACATGGATAGGTGGGTCTAGGCTATAGCAGAGAAGATGCAATCTCTCCACAAGAATGACATGTGGTAGTTGGTCTGGTTGTCACAAGAAAAGAAATCCATTGGTTTCAAATAGGTTTATCAGTGCAAGAAAGGGCTTTCAGAGAAAGAGGGTATCAGGTACAAGGCAAGATTATTGACAAAAGGATAAGTACTTTCAAAAAGAAGGCATCGACTACAGTGAGATGAAGTTGATGAAGGTACACACCAAGAAGAACCCACAAATGCACTGACCAAGGTTCTTTCAAAGGATAGCTTTCATAAGTATGTTTCGTTGATGCAGCTGATGGACATGGCGGATGTGCTGAGGCTTTGAAGCATCAAAGTGAAGATTATTGGGCCTAGTGTGGTGCTATCAAGGCTTAGGTTGGGCTAACTTGTATTGGGTTAGGTATGGGTCCAAGGGTTAAGATTAAATCAAATCACGGGTGTACATGGGCTTGAAGGTTATTTTAATCTCATTGGGTTAGTCCATGGAGTTTTTGTTAAGTTTGGGCTAAGCCCATTTGGTCAACTATTTAAATCCTGGTTTCTAGGATTTTGGAATAAAGAACTCCCCATATTGATTTTGATGAAATGCAAAATAATTAAGTATTGTGCTAATATTTTATCTATCAAGTTCAATCAATTTCAGATTATTCATCATGGAACAATACACTTCACTTATCCTAGTATATTGTGATTCATAATATAAGGTAATACGGTTCATTTGACAAAATGACTTTCAAGTTTAATTATATTTGCATTGTCTTGAACTGGATTCAATTATCTTACAAATTGCTATTTATAATTCTATGATATTTGAAATCATCACCGAATTATGTTTTTAAACTATCTATATTTGGTTTGCCTTTGGATTGGATGCTTAATGCTTGAATCTTGGGTTACCAATCTTTGATTTGGAATACCAGATTCTATTGCTTTCAGATTGGATGCTTAATGCTTGAATCTTGGGTTACCAATCTTTGATTTGGAATACCAGATTCTATTGCCTTCAGATTGGATGCTTAATGCTTGAATCTTAGGTTACCAATCTTTGATTTGGAATACCGGATTCTATTACCTTCGGATTGGATGCTTAATGCTTGAATCTTGGGTTACCAATCTTTGATTTGGAATACCAGATTCTATTGCGTTCGGATTGGATGCTTAATGCTTGAATCTTGGGTTACTAATCTTTGATTTGGAAAACCAGATTCTGTTACCTTCGGTTTATATTCGGGTTGCCTTCGGTTTGCCTTCTAATGAATGCCTACTAGGCTTGCTTAGCTTGCCTATTTTTTTTATCATATAACGGATGGCTTCCTGGCATTTAATACTTTGGCACACTAGTTATTATGCTCCATACAGCTGGCCCCTTGTTCTAAATGTTAATATTCTAACTCTTAAGTTGGCATACCAATTTTGGATTTTGGCATACCGATTTTATTTGGTTCTCTGTTGTTTTTCTTGACACTCAAGTAAGCATACCGATTTTGGATTTTGGCATACCAATTTTATTTGGTTTTCTGTTGTTTTTCCTAGCACTCAAGTTGGCATACCAATTTTGGATTTTGGCATACCAATTTTATTTGGTTCTCTGTTGTTTTTCTGGTACTCAAGTTGGCATACCGATTTTAGATTTTGGCATACCAAATTTATTTGGTTCTTTGTTATTTTTCTTGGCATTCAAGTTGGCATACCAATTTTGGATTTTGGCATACCGATTTTATTTGGTTCTTTGTTGATTTTTCTGGCACTCAAGTTGGCATACCGGTTTTGCTTCTTGGCATGCCAATTTCTTGCCTAACGGCTAGCTTCTTCCAATTTTCAAACTTTATTAGCTTTTCAAGTTGTAAGTATTTCTATTGTTTAAATCTGCTCATATCTAGGAGCTTATTGTATTAAACATTCTATTACTTGTGCTTTGATTCATTTCATAGTTGTGAAATGTGATTGGGTAGAGGTCTACCCGGATTTGTATTTGTAAGGCTTACTTGTGCCCGAAAATAAGTGTTGCTAGCTAGGTTGGCTAGCGGTGATTAGTGAAAATACCCAAGGTGTTCTTGGAGAGTGGATGTAGGTACAGTGTTGGCACCGAACCACTATAAATATGTGTGTTTGATTATGATATATTTTCTATGATTGATTGTGTGTTAGATTCACTTCACTACACGATACTTATTTGTAAGAGGAGGTGAAAAGAATGTAAGTGCATATACTTGATAGCCGATTAAATTTTTAAGAAACCTAATTACCCTCCCTTCTGGGTTGCTAGATCTTGGCAACAAGTGGTATCAGAGTAGGTGCTCTTGTTGTTAAGCCCTAAAAATCTTAGAGCTAAAGATTATGGTAACCTTATTTAGAGAGGGACAATCCACTAATAGGCCACCATTATTTAATGGCATAAATTATGGATATTGAAAAGCTAGAATAAAAATTTTTATTCAAGCACATGACTATGACCTATGGAGTATCATAGTAAATGGTCCTTACACACCCACAATTAGATTAGATAACATGGTGATTCCTAAACCGAAAACGAAATGGGATGAACGTGATAAAAAGTTGGCTCAGCTCATGCTAAGGCCATGAATGTTTGTATTGTTTATTGGATGAAAATGAATTTAATCGCATATCTACATGTCTATCTGCTAAAAAGATTTGGGATATATTAGAGGTTACCCTGAGGATACTAGTCAAGTGAAAGAATCTAAGATAAATATGCTTGTTCATAAATATGAATTATTTAAGATGGATGCTAGTGAATCAATTTTTGAAATGTTTTCTAAATTTACTGACATTATAAATGGGCTTAAAAGCCTTGGTAAATTATATACTAATGCTAATCTTGTGAGGAAGGTATTATGATCTTTGCCTAGGTCTTGAGAGGCCAAAGTCACTGCTATATTCAAGAGGTAAAGGATCTTAATGTTTTGCCCTTGAAAGAATTGTTGGGATCCTTAATGACTCATGAGCTTTAAATTAAACAACATACTAATGAGGATGAGTCAAAGAGAAGGACTATGGCTCTTAAAATTTTTGAACAAAAGAAAGAGTCAGATGAATTTGAGGATGACAGTGATGATGAGGACATGACCCTCATTACTAGAAAGTTTAAGAGATTCATGAAAAGAAGAAAGTTCAGAGGAAAAAGGAAACCATTTACTAGAGGAGATGGAAACAAAGAAAAGAAAAAAGAAATTATCTGTTATGAATGCAAGAAGCCGGGACACTTTAAATCGGAATGTCCACAACTAAAGAAAGGTCCCAAGAAATTTAAGAAAAGGCAATGATGGCTACATGGAGTGATTCTAAAAATTCAAGCTTCGAGGAAGAAGAAAAGAATGAAGTAGCTAATCTTTGCTTCATGACGGACAACGATGAGGTAAGTCCAAGTTTCCTTGATGATTTTTCATTTGAAGAACTGCATGGTGCATTCTATGAGTTAGTTGATGATTTTACTAACCTTAGTTTCAAAAATAAGATTTAAAAATCAAATACAAAACCTAATTTTAGAAAATAATAAATATATTGAAGAAAATGAATCTTTGAAGAAAAAAAATAAGGATTTAAAAAATAAAGTTGTCAAACTTAAACCTATAGTAGATAAATTTACTTTAAGTTATTTAAAATTAAATATAATTTTAGATAGCCAAAAAGCTATTTTTGATAAAGCAGGATTAGGATACAATTCTCTTAGAAAACGAAAGTCTTTGAAAAATATTTTTATACATGCTGGTCAATCTTCTAATATTACTTTCTTTAAATGTGGTTTAAAAGGACATAAATCCTATGAATATTATAGTATTAGAAAAGTTTGGGTTCCAAAAGGAACCATTTTATCTAACCCCAAAGGACCCAAGAAAGCTTGGGTACCTAAGAGTAAGATGTGGTATTATGTTTGCAGGTGTGTCTTGCAACCTGTGAATCTAAACAAAAATGATATCTTGATAGCGGGTGTTCAAGGCACATAATTGGTGATGAATCACAGTTCATCACTTTAGAAGCTAAAGATGGAGGTATGGTCACCTTTGGATATAATGGCCAAGGTAAAATCATTGGCATTGGTAAAATTGGTGTCACACCTCATACATATATTAATAATGTCTTGTTAGTTAGTAATTTAAAGAATAACTTGTTAAGTATTAGTTAATTATGTGACAAAGGTTTTAAAGTGATTTTTGAATCGTCTATTTGCATTGTTTCAAATCCTATTGATAATTCTATGAAACTTATTGGCCATAGGCATGGAAATTTTTATACTGTTGATTCGAATGATTTAAATGACCATGACTTTGATTACTAGTTGCTATGAATGTTAAAATTGTTGAATCGAGTTGGTTATGGCATCGTAGACTTGCACATATTAGCATGGATCTTCTTTCAAAACTATTTAAAAAGGATTTAGTCAAAGGTTTACCAAAATTGAATTTTAAAAAAGATAAGATTTGTGATGCATGTCAATAGAAAAACAAACTAGAGTTTTATTTAAATCTAAAAATATGATTTCAACTAATAGACCATTGGAATTATTGCATATGGATTTATTCGAACCGACTAGAACTACAAGTTTAGGAGTCAAGCGTTACGGTCTTGTAATTATTGATAATTTCTCTTGATTTACTTGGGTTTTATTTTTAGCTACAAAATATGAAGCAATTTCTGCATTTCAAAACTTATTTAAAAAGATTACAAATAAAAAGGGAGTTTCGGTTTTATCGATTCGGAGTGATTACAGAAAAGAATTTGAAAATCATTTCTTTGAAAGTTTTTATAATGAGCATGGCATTATAATCATAATTTTTTTGCACCTAGGAAACCTCAATAAAATGGGGTTGTATGAAGAAAAAATCGAACTTTGAAAGAAATGGCCCGTACCATGTTGTGTGAGAGTAATCTTCCAAAGTACTTTTGGGCAGAAGCAATGAACACCTCATGTTACATTTTAAACCAAGCTTTGATTAGATCTATTTTGAAAAAACCCCTTATAAGCTTTACAAAAATCGAAAATCTAACATTGCATATTTTCATGTTTTCGGATGCCGATGTTTTATATTGAATGATGAAAAATTAAATCTTGACAAGTTTGATCCAAATCTGATGAAGGTATTTTTCTTGGTTACTCTTCTTCTAGTAGAGCTTATAGAGTTTTCAAAAAAAATATTTTATTGATTGAAGAATCAATTCATGTTGCTTTTGACGAAACTAATGATCTTCCAATGAGGGAGAGAAAGGCTATTGATGATGCAGGAGAAATTGAAAATCAAGTGAAGGAACTTACTTTGGAGGAAAAAGATGACTCAAATATTTAAACCAATCAAGAAGAGACAAATCATGAAGAACCACAAGGTAATCATGACCTAGAAAAAGGTTGGAGGTATGTACATAACCATCCAAAAGAATTTATTATTGATGATCTCATGCATGATGTTAAAACTAGATCTTCATTTAAAGATACTTATAATAACTTAACATTTATGTCTAATATTGAACCTAAATGTTTTGAAGATGCTAAAGATGATATAGAATGGATAAATGCTATGCATAAAGAATTAAACCAATTTGAAAGGAATAATATATGGACGCTAGTTAATAGGCCTCATGATCATCCAATTATTGGGACTAAATGGGTATTTAGAAACAAGTTGGATGAGCATGGTAACATAGTTAGAAACAAAGCAAGACTAGTAGCTAAAGATTATTGTCAGGAAGAAGAAATTGATTTTGATAAAACTTATGCTCCTGTTGCTAGACTAGAAGCTATTAGATTGTTACTTGCTTTTGCATGTTTTATGAATTTCAAATTATATCAAATGAATGTTAAAAGTGCTTTCCTAAATGGATATATTTCCGAACAAGTGTTTGTCGAGCAACTACCAGGATTTGAGAATCTTTTGTTTTCAAACCATGTTTTTAAATTGAACAAAGCATTGTATGGTTTGAAGCAAGCTCCTCGAGCGTAGTATGAATGATTAAGCAAATTATTGATTAGCAATGAATTCATTAGAGGAAATATTGATACAACACTTTTTTTAAAAGAGAAAATGATGATATGCTTATTGTCCAAATTTATGTTGATGATATCATTTTTGGTTCTACTAATGAAATATTATGTCAAGACTTTGCAAAGCTTATGCAGGAATAGTTCGAGATGAGTATGATAAACAATCTAGCATTGACTTAATAGGATATACTGATTCAGATTTTGTAGATTGTAAATTAGACAGAAAATCTACTAGTGGAACTTACCAATTTCTAGGTGTTAATTTAATCTCATGGTTTAGCAAGAAACAAACTTCAGTAGCATTGTCCATAGCTGAGCCTGAGTACATTGCAGCTGAAAGTTGTTGTACTCAAATCTTGTGTATTAAACAATAACTAGAAGATTATGGCATCAAACTTAAAGACATTCCAATAAAATGCGATAATACTAGTGCTATCAATTTAACTAAAAATCCTATTCAACACTTTAGGACACAACATATAGAAATTAGGCATCATTTTATTAGAGATCATGTTAATAATGATAATATTATGCTTGAGCATGTTTGTACTAATTTGCAGCTCGCTGATATTTTCACAAAACCCCTTGATGAATGAAAATTTTATGAAATTAGAAGAGAGCTTGGTAGGCTTGATCCTTCTATTTAAATGAGTCATCATGATTGTTTAATTATATACACACCTATACTCATTATGATTGCATGAAGTTTATGTCATATGAATTGCAACTGTTTGATCTTCATATTCCTTATTTTTAATATTTTTATTGGATCAATTTAAAATTATTTTGGATGATTTAATTGTTGACCCAATTATTGATTTTGATGATTAACAAAAGACATGAGTATATTCATTATGTTTCTGACAGATTTAATAAGTATTTCAGGGATTAAAAACGTTTAATCAAAAAAAATGAATAAAGGAATATGTTTTGAATCAAATTTTAAAGGAATTTTTTAAAGTTCAGAACTTAGAGTTGACACCCAAATAGTCAGGAGCCGACCCCAAGGCGTATCAGAAGATTTTTGGATTTTTGGCATGGTATGAAGTCGACACCCAGAGTTTTAGAGCTGACTCCAACCTGAGATACAGAGAAGTGCATTCTATTTTAGTTTCCAGAGATGACACCTAGAATTTGGGAGCCGACACCTGAGAGTTCGGGAGCCAACACCTGAGTTTCTACAGTCGACTCTAATCTGAGAACAGGGAGCATATTTTTATGGACATTTCTGGAGCCGATACTCTTGGATTCCGGAGCTGACTCCCGAAAGCGATGAGCCAACACTTAACTTTCTTAAAGCCGACTCCTCAACAACTTTTTATTTTCTATTTTTGGATACCCGATTTGGAGCCGATACCTGAAAAGTTGGAGCCGACTCCAACCTGTCAGGAACAGATTTTCAATTGTTAAAACGGACTCCAACAGTAATTTTTTTTTACCTAATCTCTAACGACTATTTTTCTTTGTGTGTAGAAGTATCCAAGCATCTCATAACGGCTATATTTTTCCACATAAACTTGGATTAAGAGATCTATAAAAAGAGGGAAATTGTCCATTTGAAAAATAGAGAACAGAGAGAGAAGAGACTGAAAAAATCCAAAAATTCTTAAGAGAAAAATCAAAGAGGAAAAAACTCAGAGCTTAAATCCATAAATCCCAGAAAGTTCAAAGAGAAGTCCACAAGCTTCTCAAGATCAAATCAAGGAGATTTTCAACGTTAGAAGGAAGAAAGCAAAAGCCCCAAATACTCAACTTCTCTACTGCGTGAAGAATCTGAGCTGAGGCCCTGATTCAATCTTTCAAAGGAGAAGAGGAAAAGAAGAAAAGAAGAAAAGCATACATTCAAAGAGCTTCAATCAGGCTTTTCTTACCCTATTTATTTTATTGAATATCTGCTCACTTAAGGAGTTGTTTAAGTGTTGTATTAAAATCTTTATTGTTTTCAAACTGTTGTTTGCTAATTCAATCAGGGGATTGAATTAGTGGAGGTAGTATACCTCGGAAGAAGCTAAGGATAGCTTGTGTTTGGGTTTTATTCTGGTGAGCCCGGAAAACCAGCTGGGTTCATTGTGATCCCGGGGGAAACAACGAGTTTTGAGTTGTGAGCTTGTAAAACAACTCGACTGTAATCAAGTGGATTATAGTGTGGACCCAAGTGAAGCTTGGGAGTGGACGTAGGTGTTGGATACACTGAACCACTATAAAATCTTTGTGTTTGCCATACTTTATGTCTTTGTCTCTTCTATCTCTTTATTTGTGCTAAGCATTTATCTTGCACTCAATCTCTTTTATTTCAAAGCACATTGTTTTAAAGAGCTAAATTTTTTAGAACCCAATTCATCCCCCCCTCTTGGGTTGCCATCTGGGCCAACAATTGGTATCAGAGCTAGTGCTCATTGTTTATTTGATCAAACGATCAAGAGCTAAAGATCCAAATGGCAGCTCAAGCTGGATCTTCATTTCCTGAAGGTCATTCTATAAATAGACCTCCTTTATTTAATGGTTCAAACTACTCTTATTGGAAAGCTAGAATGAGAATTTTTATTCAAGCTTTAGATTATGAACTATGGAGTATAATCACTAATGGACCTAGCACACCCACACACATAGTAGATGGTTCAATAGTTTCTAAACCCGAAAGGGATTGAAATGAGAATGATAGGAAAATGGCTCAACTCAATGCTAAGGCCATTAATGTTTTATATTGTGCATTAGATGCTAATGAGTTTAATAGAATTTCTACATGTATTTTCGCAAAAGAAATTTGGGACAGATTCGAAGTTACCCATGAGGGTACTAATCAAGTCAAAGAATCAAAGATTAATATTCTTGTTCATAAATATGAATTGTTTAGCATGGAACAAGCTGAATCTATAACCTGCATGTATACAAGATTTACCGATATTGTGAATGGTTTAAAGAGTCTTGGCAAGACCTATACTAACTCTGAGTTGGCTCGTAAAATCCTTAGGTCCCTTCCAAGGACATGGGAAGCAAAGGTGACTGCAATCCAAGAAGCCAAGGACCTCAATACCTTACCTTTGGAGGAGCTACTTGGATCACTAATGACTCATGAGTTGACCATGAAACAACATATAGAGGAAGATGTTAAGAAGAAGAAAACAATTGCCCTCAAAGCTGCAGAAATTAAAAAAAGCAGTAGTGATGAAGAAGATGATGATGAGGAGACTGCACTCCTTGCTATGAAATTTAAAAGATTTATGCAAAGAAAGAGACCCTTTCACAAGAAAAAATTTGGAACAAAGATGGAAGGTGAAAAAGAAAAAGAAAAGGACAAGGATAAAGAGAAAGACCCCCTCATATGCTATGAATATAAGAAACCGGGGCACTTTAGATATGACTGTCCTTAATTAAAAAAGGGGTACAAGAAAAAGAAAAAGGCATATGTTGCAATATGGAGCGATAGCGAGGAATCCTCTTCCGAGAAAGAACAAAAAGAGGTTGCATACATTTTTTTTATGGCAAATGACGATGAGGTAAGTACCAAAACTCATGACTTTACCTTTGATGAATTATTTGATGCATTTAACGAACTAGTTAGTGATTTTAAAGTTTTAAAAAAGAAAAGCAAATCTTTGAAAAATGATAATTTAAATCTTATCAAAGAAAAAGATAAACTAACTCATGAAATTAAAGAATTGAAATCTGAAAATAAGAATTTGCTAAAAGAAAAGAATTAATTTTAAATAAAAATGTTAGTTTAAAGAAAGAAGTTGATAAATATAAAATATAGTTGATAAATTAACATATAGCTCTGAAAAACTTAATTTGATATTGAGTAATCAAAGAGCTGTATTTGATAAGGGTGGATTAGGTTATAGGCCTAACAAGAAACAAAAGTATGTTAAAAATTTCTTTAGAAAGGAACAAGATAAAAATGATGTTTCATGTTATTGCTGTAACAAGAAAGGATACAAAGCCTATGAATGCAATTTCAGAAAAATTAATAAAAATTTAAATATTAAAGGAAATAAAATATAGGTTCCAAAAGAAATAATCTTTGTTGCTACTAACCATGAAGGACCCAAGAAAGCTTGGGTACCTAAACAAAAAGTTTGATCACTTTGCAGGAGTGTCTTGCGGCCAAAAGATCAAAACGAAAGTGGTATCTTAATAGCGGCTGCTCAAGGCACATGACGAGTGACAAGGATTAATTCATCACCCTTGAGGATAAAAAAGGAGGAGTAGTAACCTTCGGAGATAACAGCAAAGACCAGATTATGGACTTTGATAAAATTCAGATAACTTCCTCCACTTTTATTGAAAATGTTCTTTATGTAGATGGTTTAAAGCATAATTTAATTAGTATTAGCCAATTGTGTGATAAAGGTTTCAAAGTCTCATTGGAAGCTTCTATCTATAATCCTATTGACAATAGCATTATATTTACTGGAAGTAGAAATGATAATATATATTTAATTAATTTAGACAATCTGTCTACTAGTAGTCATTGCTTAGTTATTGATAATGCTAATGTAAATGAGATTGGATGGTTGTGGCATCGTAGATTATATCATGCAAGCACACACTTAGTTTCAAAATTAATTAGAATGGATTTGGTTAAAGGACTTCCAAAGTTAGATTTTGAAAATAACAGAATTTGTGATTCATGTCAATTTGGAAAACAAACTAGAAACTCTTTCAAATCTAAAAATGTTGTTTCTACTTCTAGGCCACTAGAGCTACTTCACATGGACCTTTTTGGACCAACTAGAACCACTAGTCTAGGAGAAAAGAAATATGGTCTTGTGATAGTAGATGATTATTCTAGATTCACTTGGGTATTATTTTTGGCTCATAAGGATGAGACTTTCTCAATATTTCTGAAATTCTTCAAGAAAGTCACTAATGAGAAAAACACCACCATAGTGTCTCTTAGAAGTGATCATGGCACAGAATTTAAAAATCACTTATTTAAAAATTTCTGCATTGAACATGGCATTAATCACAACTTTTCTGCACCTAGAACACCATAGCAAAATGGAGTTATAGAAAGAAATAATAGAACTTTAGAGGACATGGCCCGTACCATGCTATGTGAAAGTTGGAGCCAACTCCAACCTGTCAGGAACGGATTTTCAATTGTTAAAACGGACTCCAACAGTAATTTTTTTTTTACCTAATCTCTAACGGCTATTTTTCTTTGTGTGTAGAAGTATCCAAGCATCTCATAACGGCTATATTTTTCCACATAAACTTGGATTAAGAGATCTATAAAAAGAGGGAAATTGTCCATTTGAAAATAGAGAACAGAGAGAGAAGAGACTGAAAAAATCCAAAAATTCTTAAGAGAAAAATCAAAGAGGAAAAAACTCAGAGCTCAAATCCATAAATCCCAGAAAGTTCAAAGAGAAGTCCACAAGCTTCTCAAGATCAAATCAAGGAGATTTTCAACGTTAGAAGGAAGAAAGCAAAAGCCCCAAATCCTCAACTTCTCTACTGCGTGAAGAATCTGAGCTGAGGCCCTGATTCAATCTTTCAAAGGAGAAGAGGAAAAGAAGAAAAGAAGAAAAGCATACATTCAAAGAGCTTCAATCAAGCTTTTCTTACCCTATTTATTTTATTGAATATCTGCTCACTTAAGGAGTTGTTTAAGTGTTGTATTAAAATCTTTATTGTTTTCAAACTGTTGTTTGCTAATTCAATCAGGGGATTGAATTAGTGGAGGTAGTATACCTCGGAAGAAGCTAAGGATAGCTTGTGTTTGGGTTTTGTTCTGGTGAGCCCGGAAAACCAGCTGGGTTCATTGTGATCCCGGGGGAAACAACGAGTTTTGAGTTGTGAGCTTGTAAAACAACTCGACTGTAATCAAGTGGATTATAGTGTAGACCCAAGTGAAGCTTGGGAGTGGACGTAGGTGTTGGATACACTGAACCACTATAAATCTTTGTGTTTGCCGTACTTTATGTCTTTGTCTCTTTCTATCTCTTTATTTGTGCTAAGCATTTATCTTGCACTCAATCTCTTTTATTTCAAAGCACATAGTTTTAAAGAGCTAAATTTTTTAGAACCCAATTCATCCCCCCCTCTTGGGTTGCCATTTGGGCCAACAATTGGTATCAGAGCTAGTGCTCATTGTTTATTTGATTAAACGATCAAGAGCTAAAGATCCAAATGGCAGCTCAAGCTGGATCTTCATTTCCTGAAGGTCATTCTACAAATAGACCTCCTTTATTTAATGGTTCAAACTACTCTTATTGAAAAGCTAGAATGAGAATTTTTATTCAAGCTTTAGATTATGAACTATGGAGTATAATCACTAATGGACCTAGCACACCCACACACATAGTAGATGGTTCAATAGTTTCTAAACCCGAAAGGGATTGGAATGAGAATGATAGGAAAATGGCTCAACTCAATGCTAAGGCCATTAATGTTTTATATTGTGCATTAGATGCTAATGAGTTTAATAGAATTTCTACATATATTTTCGCAAAAGAAATTTGGGATAGATTAGAAGTTACCCATGAGGGTACTAATCAAGTCAAAGAATCAAAGATTAATATTCTTGTTCACAAATATGAATTGTTTAGCATGGAACAAGCTGAATCTATAACCTGCATGTATACAAGATTTACCGATATTGTGAATGGTTTAAAGAGTCTTGGCAAGACCTATACTAACTCTGAGTTGGCTCATAAAATCCTTAGGTCTCTTCCAAGGACATGGGAAGCAAAGGTGACTGCAATCCAAGAAGCCAAGGACCTCAATACCTTACCTTTGGAGGAGCTACTTGGATCACTAATGACTCATGAGTTGACCATGAAACAACATATAGAGGAAGATGTCAAGAAGAAGAAAACAATTGCCCTCAAAGCTGCAGAAATTAAAAAAAGCAGTAATGATGAAGAAGATGATGATGAGGAGACTGCACTCCTTGCTATGAAATTTAAAAGATTTATGCAAAGAAAGAGACCCTTTTACAAGAAAAAATTTGGAACAAAGATGGAAGGTGAAAAAGAAAAAGAAAAGGACAAGGATAAAGAGAAAGACCCCCTCATATGCTATGAATGTAAGAAACCGGGGCACTTTAGATATGACTGTCCTTAATTAAAAAAGGGGTACAAGAAAAAGAAAAAGGCATATGTTGCAATATGGAGCGATAGCGAGGAATCCTCTTCCGAGAAAGAACAAAATGAGGTTGCATACATTTGTTTTATGGCAAATGACGATGAGGTAAGTACCAAAACTCATGACTTTACCTTTGATGAATTATTTGATGCATTTAACGAACTAGTTAGTGATTTTAAAGTTTTAAAAAAGAAAAGCAAATCTTTGAAAAATGATAATTTAAATCTTATCAAAGAAAAAGATAAACTAACTCATGAAATTGAAGAATTAAAATCTGAAAATAAGAATTTGCTAAAAGAAAAAGAATTAATTTTAAATAAAAATGTTAGTTTAAAGAAAGAAGTTGATAAATATAAAAATATAGTTGATAAATTAACATATAGCTCTGAAAAACTTAATTTGATATTGAGTAATCAAAGAGCTATATTTGATAAGGGTGGATTAGGTTATAGGCCTAACAAGAAACAAAAGTATGTTAAAAATTTCTTTAGAAAGGAACAAGATAAAAATGATGTTTCATGTTATTGCTGTAACAAGAAAGGATACAAAGCCTATGAATGCAATTTCAAAAAATTAATAAAAAATTAAATATTAAAGGAAATAAATATAGGTTCCAAAAGAAATAATCTTTGTTGCTACTAACCATGAAGGACCCAAGAAAGCTTGGGTACCTAAACAAAAAGTTTGATCACTTTGCAGGAGTGTCTTGCGGCCAAAAGATCAAAACGAAAGTGGTATCTTAATAGCGGCTGCTCAAGGCACATGACGGGTGACAAGGATTAATTCATCACCCTTGAGGATAAAAAAGGAGGAGTAGTAACCTTCGGAGATAACAGCAAAGACCAGATTATGGACTTTGATAAAATTCAGATAACTTCCTCCACTTTTATTGAAAATGTTTTTTATGTAGATGGTTTAAAGCATAATTTAATTAGTATTAGCCAATTGTGTGATAAAGGTTTCAAAGTCTCATTGGAAGCTTCTATCTATAATCCTATTGACAATAGCATTATATTTACTGGAAGTAGAAATGACAATATATATTTAATTAATTTAGATAATCTGTCTACTAGTAGTCATTGCTTAGTTATTGATAATGCTAATGTAAATGAGATTGGATGGTTGTGGCATCGTAGATTATATCATGCAAGCACACACTTAGTTTCAAAATTAATTAGAATGGATTTGGTTAAAGGACTTCCAAAGTTAGATTTTGAAAATAACAGAATTTGTGATTCATGTCAATTGGAAAACAAACTAGAAACTCTTTCAAATCTAAAAATGTTGTTTCTACTTCTAGGCCACTAGAGCTACTTCACATGGACCTTTTTGGACCAACTAGAACCACTAGTCTAGGAGAAAAGAAATATGGTCTTGTGATAGTAGATGATTATTCTAGATTCACTTGGGTATTATTTTGGCTCATAAGGATGAGACTTTCTCAATATTTCTGAAATTCTTCAAGAAAGTCACTAATGAGAAAAACACCACCATAGTGTCTCTTAGAAGTGATCATGGCACAGAATTTAAAAATCACTTATTTAAAAATTTCTGCATTGAACATGGCATTAATCACAACTTTTCTGCACCTAGAACACCTTAGCAAAATGGAGTTATAGAAAGAAATAATAGAACTTTAGAGGACATGGCCCGTACCATGCTATGTGAAAGAAACCTTCCAAAATACTTTTGGGCGAAAGCTATAAACACGACATGTTACATCCTTAATAGAGCTTTAATTAGGCCAATCTTATGAAAACTCCTTATGAATTATGGAATAATAGGAAACCTAACATTAGTCATTTTCATGCATTTGGTTGTAAATGTTTCATTCATAATAATGGTAAAGATAATCTTGAAAAATTTGATGCAAAATCTGATGAAGGTATATTCTTAGGATATTCAACAACTAGTAAAGCCTATAGAGTATTTAATAAGAGGAACTTAACTTATCTAAGAATAACTTATCTAGGGTAGAGCCGACTCCTCGTTCATTTTAATCGACTCCAAACCTCTCCAAACTCTCTCCAACTCTTACCAAAACCTAAAATCCCTCAAATTAACCACTCCTTAGCTATCAATGGCACCCAAACGTAGGGGATCCATGTTTGGTGGAGCGGTGAGGATCGAGAAACGGACTGTGAGGCGTCTGGCAAGGCAGCCTTCGCCGAGTTCTGCGTCCTCTTCCTCGTCATCCACACCGAGCGCTGCTCGAAGCCCGTCCTCACCTCAATCGACACTTTGGCAGGCCGTGTAATCACAATGGGTAGAAAGGTAAACTTTCATTTCTTTGAGGAAGAAGGTTTTACCATTGGGCGGCAGTTGACAGAACTAGGTTGGGATAAGGTATGTTTTATTGATTTACCTACTTATCCAGCCCTAGTCAAGGAGTTTTATTTCAATCTGTCTAGAGGAGATGGAGGAATTGTTAGTTCAGTAAGAGGGAAAATGATTCATATAACTTTATAAATTTTAGGAAACCTTTTAGGGATTCCTGTTACTGGGCTTGCTGGAAGCATTCACAGTGAAAGGTCAAACGCTTTATCAAGGATGCTAGGAAGGAAAATAACCAAATTTGAAGAAATTAGGGCAAACCAGTTGCCTCTTGAGTTAAGATTGCTTCACAATATATGTGGAAGGATTTTATTTCCCAAGACAGGCAGGTTTGAGTATGTCTCAGAGAGAGACATTGTAATTATGGATAGTGTTTTGACTGGTCAGCGAATTAATCTGGCTGGTATGATGATTTGGTATATGGCAGAGGCAGGGAATAAGAAAAGATCATCTTTACCCTATGGCATGATATTAACTTTAGTATTCCAAAGCTAGTGTATTGTCATTTCAGAGAATGAACCTTTGAAGAACCTTAGACACACCGATTATTACAGCCTGGCTACCGTGCATAGAATGGGATTTATGAAAGTGGATGGTAAATGGGAAAGAAAAAGTAATCTGGATGAGAGAGCGGCTGACATTGGAGCCACTGCACCTTCTGAGGCAGGTCCTTCAGTGAGGCATCCTTCACCAGAACCTAGCAGATCATCACCACCACCGGTACCTACTTCCATCCAGGCATCTATACCAGTGTCTGTTCCTTCTATTGGTTTTTCTGATGTTCAGCTGGAGCATCTTAAAGAATTATTTAGTACTCACAAGGAAGAGATAAAATCTGAATTAGATAGCAAATTTATGCACCTGAGAGAAACCCTCTATTCCTTGGATGAAAGAGTTAGCAAAATTGAGTCCACTCTTAGAGCCTCCGTAGAATCTTTGAAAACTGATCTCAAGAATATTTTTGAAGAATTTAAAGAGATTGGAGGTAATTTAGAAACTTATTCCAATGCAATGCAGAGCTTCAAGACAAAATTGTGACTGCATGTGCATTTGTTGATAGAAGACTAAAGGCATTTGTTCAAACTCAAAGTGAAGGAATGGGAAAATATTAGAAGAATTGCAAAGACTACTTAGAACTCATTTTTGATTATGTTGTAATGAAGTTCTTTTGATGTTATTAAAAGATATGTTTTGTTTAGTTTTGATGTAATGAAGTCTCTTATGTAATATGATGCTTGACTTTCTGAAGTATGTAATGAACTTTTCGATACCTAATGAATATCATTTGATCTTTGAAGTATCTCTTAATTTTATCATTTAATTTGAAACTTCTTAACCTTTTGTTGATTATAAAAATGGGGGAGAAAGATGTAATTGATAGTCGTATATGCATTGGAAGTTATAATGGGAGAGAAAAATGTATATGCATTGAAAGGAAAAAGCTTAATTGACTTAAATTGATAATTTTATATGTACATTAAAAGGAAGAAGCTTAATTGACTTAATTTGATATGACAGTTTAATTGGTATCAAACATTAAACACATATGAGAAGTAATTGATAGTTGTATATGCGTTTATTGTTAAAGGGAAGAATAGATGTTAAATTGAGTATCATAGGGGAAGCTACTTCATTCAGGGGGAGCTTACTTATGAGAACTAAATATTTGAGAAATTTGATTTGAGACTCTTATTGTTTAATCATGCATATACTCAATATTTTTATAATCATCAAAAAGGGGAAGATTGTTGACCTAATTATTGATTTTGATGATTAACAAAAGACATGAGTATATTCACTACGTTTCTGACATATTTAATAAGTGTTTCAGGGATTAAAAATGTTTAATCAATCAAAAGGAATAAAGAACAAGTTTTGAATCAAATTTTAAAGGAATTTTTTAAAGTTCAGAACTTAGAGTCAACACCCAAATAGTTAGGAGCCGACCCCAAGGCGTATCAGAAGATTTTTGATTTTTGGCACGGTTTGGAGTCGACACCCAGAGTTTTGGAGCCGACTCCAACTTGATATACAGAGAAGTGCATTCTGTTTCAGTTTCTAGAGCCGACACCTAGAATTCGGGAGCCGACACCTGAGAGTTCGAGAGCCGACACCAGAGTTTATAGAGCCGACTCTAACCTAAGAACAGAGAGCATATTTTTTGGACATTTCTGGAGCCAACACTCTTGGATTCTAGAGCCGACTCCCGAAAGTGAGGAGCTGACACTTAACTTTCTTGGAGCCGACTCCTCAATAACTTTTTATTTGCTATTTTTGGACACCTGATCTGGAGCCGACACTTGAAAAGTTGGAGCCGACTCCAACCTGTCAGGAACAGATTTTCAATTATCAGAACAGACTCCAACGGTAATTTTTTTTTACCTAATCTCTAATGGCTATTTTCTTTGTGTGTAGAAGTATCCAAGCATCTCATAACGGCGATATTTTTTCACCTAAACTTGGATTAAGAGATATATAAAAAGGGGGAAATCGTCCGTTTGAAAAACAGAGAACAGAGAGAGAAGAGACTGAAAAAATTCGAAAAATCTTAAGAGAAAAATCAAAGTAGAAAAGACTCAGAGCTCAAATCCATCAATCCCAGAAAGTTCAAAGAGAAATCCACAAGCTTCTCAAGATCAAATCAAGGAGATTTTCAATATTAGAAGGAAGAAAGCAAAAGCCCCAAATCCTCAACTTCTCTACTGCGTGAAGAATCTGAGCTGAGGCCCTGATTTAATCTTTCAAAGGAGAAGAGAAAAAGAAGAAAAGCATACATTCAAAGAGCTTCAATCAGGCTTTTCTTTCCCTATTTATTTTATTGAATATCTGCTCACTTAAGGAGATATTTAAGTATTGTATTGAAATCTTTATTGTTTTCAAATTGTTGTTTGCCAATTCAATCAGGGGATTGAATTAGTGGAGGTAGTATACCTCGGGACAAGCTAAGGATAGCTTGTGTTTGGGTTTTGTGCTGGTGAGCCCGAAAAACCAGCTGGGTTCATTGTGATCCCGGGGGAAACAACGAGTTTTGAGTTGTGAGCTTATAAAACAACTCGACTATAATCAAGTGGATTATAGTGTGGACCCAAGTGAAGCTTGGGAGTGGACGTAGGTGTTGGATACACCGAACCACTATAAAATCTTTGTGTTTGCCGTGCTTTATCTCTTTGTCTCTTCCTATCTCTTTATTTGTGCTAAGCATTTATCTTGCACTCAATCTCTTTTATTTCAAAGCACATAGTTTTAAAGAGCTAAATTTTTTAGAACCCAATTCACCCCCCCTCTTGGGTTGCCATCTGGGCCAACAGTAATGAATGAACAATCTTTTTCTTGTATTTTAATTGATCTACCAGTTTTCATGTTTTGGTATTCCACTTTTTGTCAACCGATCTTCTAGTTTTCCTATTTTGGAATACCAACTTTGCATTATTGGCATTCCAAAAATGGAAAATAGGAACCGGCTGCTTCTTAAACCTTTATTGCTTCCAATTCTCTCTTCTCCAAGTCGTGCATCATTCTTCTCCAAGCCCAAGCCGAGTGTGTTCTTCCTCTCCCCTCAAGTTTCTTCCAATTCTTCATTCTTCTTCATATCCCCTTGCTTTTTTGGATCAATGGCTTCCAAAGGTAAATATGTTCGTGGATCATCATCCCGAGGCATTAGTGAGTGCTCTCCTTCTAATCTTCTAGTTTTTAATTTATGGTTAGAAGATCTTTAGCATTTAAAAAAATTGTTAACTTTGAGTTTTTAGCTTCTGAGAATTTTTCCATTAAAGAAAATTTAGCATATCAAGGTTGGGAATACTTACTTAAGACAAACCTACCTATTTACCCCGATCTTATTAAAATTTTCTATCATAATATTAGTTTTGAAAATGATAGAGTAACTTCAATTGTTAAAGGTGTTAGAATTGAATTTGATGAAAATTCTTTGAGACAAATTCTAAATATTTCAAGTACTGATTTTGGTGAAGACACTCTTGATGACAGGAAGTATAAATTAGAAACTATTTTGGATATTGATGATGCTTCTAATATTGATCATATTTTTGCTAAAGATCTGAATGCGAAAATGAGGTTACTTCATAGTATTGTTTCTCGCTATCTTACTTCTAGGAGTGGTAGTTTTGACTATGTGAATGACCGAAACTTAACCTTCATGTTTCATGTTGTAACCCAAACTCATCTACAACTGCCTAGAAAAATGATTTGTGTGATGAGAGAGGCTGTTAGTAGATCTAGAGCTGTCCTACCCTATTGTCTACTTTTTACCCATGTATTTAATCATTTCGATGTTAATGTTAGGGATGAGAATGTCTACCACCTTAGCAATAATGATGTTTACAATGAGCATATCTTAATTCGTATGGGTTTTGCTAAGGTAGATGGCCTTTGGACCAAGAGCAAAGAAAAAATGCAAGACCTTTCCGCACCTGTCTAGGGGGAGCAATCTACTGCGCCTCAAAAATTTTTCACTGAACCTCAAAATTACCCTTCTGTTTCTGCTGAACATCAAAATTACCCTTCTATTTCTGCTAAACATCAAAATTATCCTTCTGTTTCTAATGTACCTCATAATTTTACTTCTATGTTTACTGATCCTCCTACAAATTATTATTACATGTTTGCTGATCAAGGTTTTATGCCTTTGGACCCCAATCCTTCTATTCATATTAATCCTTCTTTTGTTAACAATCCTATTGCTGATCTACATCCACCCAATGTTCTACCGTCCGCTCAGAATCCTTTCCAACCAAGTCATCCTATGGTTACCAAAATAGACCCTGATGATATGGAAACTTTGGCTCGTAGGATTTCTGATGTTGTTTCTCTTGCTGGATCTGTCAATAGTTCATCTTCTTGTTCTTCCGATACTACTATGATTCCCAACACATCTTTAATGTTTTCTACCCTATGTGAAATCAAATTAAACCTATATGATTTACAACATAGTGTGATCATCATTAAAGGAAAAGCATTCAATTATGGTACTATGATGGATATTTCTAATTTTTTTGCCGAGTTAGGCAAGCTGAGAAAGAATATAAATTCCTTATTGGATAGTGCTAGCATTGCAAGTAATGAGATGTCTTCTTTTAGATTGTAAACTGTCAAGGCCTAGCATGCTCTTGATAGTCATTCTAAGCTCATTACTGAGTGCCACAATATGCAACAAGAAATTCAATCTTTTATATCTCAATTGTCTTCTAACGTTGAAGACCTCACTCGACGACTTGTCCCTCATTTGACGTCATCTCATCCTTTCAGACATGCTCATGGATCTTCTTCGTCTTCTCGTTGAAGTCATAAATTGATGCTACTTATGGATTTCTGCTTATGCTACTCCTGCCTATGTTACTTCTGTTATTCTGGACTTATGTTGTTTTGAAACTATGTTTCATATTTATTATGCTTGTATGGATTGTATAACTGCTGTTTACTATTGAGGACCAATGTGTGTATTGGCTTGTAAGTTATTAATGACTCGTTTATATAGTTTGCAAGATCTGTTTAATTTCATCTGCACTTCATAATATCTGCTTAATGTTGAAAATTTTATGCTTATCATTACTTGCTATACTTCATTCATTCCATTGTAGAAAAGACATACAGTGATAGATGCAAACTCTTTCACCTTCTTTTTGATTAATGATAAAAGGGGAAGAAATGGAAAGCATACACTCTGATTTTAAAGCTTTTATACATTTTTTATTATTTTTTTTTGAAGAAATAAAATGCACTCATAATCATGGGGGAGAAATAAAACATATATTCTATCAAAATAATTAAGTATTGTGCTAATATTGTATCTATCAAGTTCAATCAATTTTAAGTTATTTATCATGGAACAATACACTTCATTTATTTCAGGTATATTGTGATTCATAATATAAGGTAATAAATTTATTTGATAAAATGACTTTCAAGTTTAATTATATTTGCATTGTCTTGAACTGGATTCAATTATCTTACAAATTTCTATTTATAATTCTATGATATTTTGAATCATCACCTAATTATGTTCTTAAACTATCTATATTTGATTTGCCTTCGGATTAGATGCTTAATGCTTGAATCTTGGGTTACCAATCTTTGATTTGAATACCAGATTTCATTACCTTTGGATTGGATGCTTAATGCTTGAATCTTGGGTTACTACTCTTTGATTTGGAATATCAGATTCTATTGCCTTCGGATTGGATGCTTAATGCTTGAATCTTGGGTTACCAATCTTTGATTTGAAATACCAGATTCTATTGCCTTCGGATTGGATGCTTAATGCTTGAATCTTGAGTTACCAATCTTTGATTTGAAAAACAGATTATGTTGCCTTCGGTTTATATTCGGGTTGCCTTCCATAGTATGCCTGTTAGGCTGCTTAGCTTGCCTATTTTTTTTATAATATAACGGATGGCTTCCTAGCATTTAATACTTTGGCACGCTAGTTACTATGCTCCATACGGCTGGCCCCTTGTTCTAAATGTTGATATGCTAACTCTCAAGTTGGCATATCGATTTTAGATTTTAGCATACCAATTTTATTTGGTTCTCTGTTATTTTTCTTGGCACTCAAGTTGGCATACCAATTTTAAAATTTGGCATACCAATTTTATTTGGTTCTCTATTGTTTTTTCTGGCACTCAAGTTGGAATACCGATTTTGGATTTTGGCATACCGATTTTATTTAGTTCTCTATTGTTTTTTTGGCACTCAAGTTGGCATACCAATTTTGGATTTTGGCATACCAATTTTATTTGATTCTCTATTATTTTCCTGGCACTTAAGTTGGCATACCGATTTTGCTTCTTGGCATAACAATTTCTTGCCTAACAGCTAGCTCCTTCCAATTTTCAAATGTTGGGTTGCCCGTTCTTGTTTTTTGGAATGCCACTTCACCTCTTGCCATCGTTTTGGGATTTTTACTCGTGGCTTTCTCTTGGCTGGTTCTTTCAAGCTTGCTCTCTCTCTCTTTCTTTCTCTCTCCCTCCTCTATTTTACAATGGCTATATCTTGATGTTTCTGTTATAAATAGTGGAGATGAACAGTGTTTCAGTGTGATAGTGATTTTGAAAAAGAAAAATCAAAAAAATATTAGTTGAAAATATTGAGAGAAAAATTATTTGAAAGAGAGATTTGTTAGAGGATTGTTGGAGTATTGTTTTGATTATTTTTAAGCCACCAGAGTTCATTTAATGCTAATTCTACAAGTGATCTTAAAACTCTATCTACCCTCATTGAAGAGCATTCAAAACCTTGAAGGCTTTTATTGTGCTGCTGCATTTATTAAAGAAAGAAGCAACTTCGGGATTAGCTTTTCAAGTTGATAAGTATTTCTATTGTTTAAATCTGCTCATATCTAGGAGCTTATTATATTAAACATTCTATTACTTATGCTTTAATTTGTTTCACAGTTGTGAAATGTGATTGGGTTGAGGTCTACCCGAATTTGTATTTGTAAGGCTTACTTGTATCTGGAAATAAGTGTTGCTAGCTAGGTTGGCTAGCGGTGATTAGTAAAAATACCCAAGTTGTTCTTGGGGAGTGGATGTAGGTGTAGTTGGCACCGAACCACTATAAATATTGTGTGTTTGATTGTGATATTTTTTCTATGATTGATTGTGTATTAGATTCACTTCACTACAGGATATTTATTTGTAAGAGGAGATAAAAAGAATATAAGTGCACATACTTGATAGCCGATTAAATTTTTAAGAAACCAAATTCATCCCCCCTCTTGGGTTGCTAGATCTAGGCAACATGAACATTTTTTTTTCTTCCAACTCTAATTTTTCTCTCTCAATATAGAGCTTTGCATGTGATCGGCGTGGGAATCGGTGGTTTGAACCTGCGACCTCGAAGAAAGAGGGCAGACATATTACTGCTACACTACTTTGATCATTGGCAAGAAAGGATAAAAGCCCAAGATATTTCTTCAGTGATAAGATCCTATTGTTCAACTTCAACACAAAATTTGTTGCAAACTTCAATAGTCGAATAAGATAAGAAGATGCTTAAAAACTCCATTGGCCTAGGAAGAAATATGCAAAAGACCAGAATTATTCTTCTAGGAGATCCTTCAATGCTTAGATTGTAAATAATTAAAGAACTAGAATTTGAAAGGCAAAGCAAAATTACGTTAATATTATGCTCCGTGAAAGTAATGTTATGCATACTTATCACCTCTGGTATTTATTTCTAATTAAGGAGTTTAGTTCTTTTAGGATTTAGAAAACCCTATATAAGTAACTCTAAGATTTGGAGACCCTTAAGTATTGATTAGACTAGACTTATGAGTGTTCATGGTCCATCCATATTCTTAGTTGGAGTAGAGCTAATCTCTTGGTAGAATACTATTAATTGCATGTCACCTAATGACCGAGCACTTATTTTATGCTATATCACATGCTTCTCACTTTCATGTTCGATTTATAATCTTAGCTCAGACTAAAAAAGTAGTCAGGTCATTCACATTGACTTGGCATTACATTCTGGGCTACATGTGAGATCTTATTGACCGGATTAAACCAGCATCTTAGAGGCATTATTAGTTGAAATCAGCTTTTATTTGTGTGCTTCCCAATTTCTTAAGTTTCCTAGATGGTCTTTAAATAATAACCATCAAACTTAAAATAATTGGTAGGACTGAAATAACAAACTAATGAAGAAGTACTTATGGTTGGTTTTGAAGGGTGAGAGTGAATAGTGCAGAACATTAGCTTCGATAGCCTTTTGCAATTTAGCCTTTATAACTGAATTAGATTGGCCTGCAAAGGCTTTAAGGCTCTAAGATTGCTTTTCGAGCTATACTTCTTTACCATTTTTTAGAATTATGATCCTTCTATCTATTGTAGATCTAGTCTACATTAGATCAAAGGAGTTTTATAGTAGTTAGTAACTAATGATTAGATCAAGCATTGCCATCTTTTCATCAAGCCTAGATTAGACAAGGACTTTTAGATAGTTCAAAGGTAGATCCCCTAGCTTCCATCCTTTTTAAGTTAGTTTTGTATAACCAGCTTTCGTAAGTTAATTTTCTATAACCAACCTTTTTTTAGTTGATTTTATATAATGGACCCTTAATACTTAAAGCATAATAATTCAAGTGAGCATATAGTTGATCTCATATACTAAAGACTTGCCCCCTGGCTCTTCTATAGTCTCACCATATTGCTCCTAAAGCTCATCTCTCATATTTAGGCTTTCAATAGGCCATGTTTTTTATGAGCTTTAATTTTCCTTTAAGGGTTGCAACATAGCATTGCTAAGTTGTGACCCACTTTTTTTGGATTTCACTTTTTGCTCATCTTATCCTTTGTGCTTCTTATCAACTCTGTCTTCTTTTACTTCTTTCTAAGCTATAGTGACCTCCTCAACATTGACATATTTTTGACCCATCTAATAGCTTAGTTTATTAAGGATTTTTTAAGGCTAGAATCTACCTTGAACCATGTAGAATGGTTCTTAGACTCTTCCTAAATTTGATCACTATGGTGTGTATTTTATGTGCATCATTCATCATTACTGAAATCGATACACATCTTATGTGCATCATGTTGAGGTCAGTGCACATCCTATATATGTCATTGCTGATGTCAGCACACATGTTAGGTGCACCATTGATGAGGTTAATGTATATCTTATGTATATCATTAATGTGGTTGCATGTATCATACGTATGTTGTTGATGAGGTTAGTATGCACTTATGCACATGATTGATGAGGTTGGTGTGCATCTGTGCACATAGTTGATGATGTTGGCATGTATCCTTTGCACATTATTGATGGGATCCAACTTGAAAGTTAGGTTGGCAGTGCTGAGTGTTGCTCCTCGCCTCATCTCTTCTTCATTTTAGTGATATATTTTTAAATTTTTACAAACTTCAAACTTTAACAATTGTTGAAGTCCAAATTGGCTTCAAATTTCAACAATTGAAGAAAATGAGAAGATGCCTAAAAACTTTATTGATCAAAAAAGAAATTTGAAAAAAATTGGAGTTGTTTTTCTTGGAACCCTCCAAAACTCAAGCTAGCAAAGGTTTTGGGGAAATAAAACTAAGAGTAATTAACCAAAAGCTATGGATTGTAGAAGGTTATCCACACTTATGGCCTCTAGCATTTATTTATTATTGAGAAGTTTTATTCTCCTAGGATTTAGGAGACTCTAGTTAAATCCCTCTAAGATTTGGAAATCCTAGATTCATTATTTGACTAGGGTTATGAATGTTCAAATTTCTTTACTGTAATAGAGTTATGCTCTCAGTAGTATACTACTACCACCACATGCTGCCCATGATTAGGCACTTATTTTATACCACATTACTCATCTTAATAGATTAATTCTGGTAGTCAAAAATCTTAATGAAAATTGTCATGCAAGATATAGCTAATGAAAAATGAAGGATTATGCAACAATCTCCTAAATTTATCATGTTAGTAGCTCAAGAACTAACTTGTTTTATTTGAGAAGACAAACTTTACTTCATTCAATCTAGATTCATTTGTTGGAAGATTTTCATATGATAGGATCCACTACTTTGTAAGTGGTATATACAAATATATGTGACCACTTCATTGAGCTATATTGCAAGTGAAATTAGCAAAGTGGAAGTTTAGTATTACAAATGCACTTGAAATTACTATGAAGTAGAATGCCTACCATTTGTTACCCATTAAAGCTTTCATTTCTTATGATTGCTCTAGTGCTATTGAACAAGGCAATTTAACATTATGTCCACTAATAGATCTCTGGTTTACTTACTGCATGAGTAGTAAATATTTTTGTAATATAAAATGGTAAGTATCTAGTGCAAAATAAATAGAGAGAGGCCAATTTAGAATAAGATTTCAAGACGAGGTTAGAATCTCGTCATAACTTTTATATAAACTTCCTCTTCTCTCTTAACTTTTTACAATCATCACCAAATGCTAGATTTTTCTGTTCAAGTCACTGATGATTTTTCTTCTTACTTTCATTGATTAAGCACCAATCACTAGGTTAGTATTCTCCCTTCTCCTTCTAATGGTCATTGATTAGCCATTGATGGCTGTTGACAATCATGAGATCGAGTCATGGCCTCTATCCCTTATTTTATCTCTATATTATAGATGATCCATGATGGTGCATCATCAAAGTTCTTGATCTAGTAAATGGGTAGGTGAGTCAAAGTCAGCTGATGGCAAAGATGTTGCTCTGTATATATGAGGTCCCATCTTAATTTCTCTAGTGACTGGTGTTTATGCTTTTCTATTCTTTGAAAGGAGTCATTGGTTAAAAGCATTACCTTAACTTCACTTGATCAACCCTTTGTTGCTATCACTTGATCAATGGAGCCATGACTCTAGCTTAACCAGTGCCTCCTCTTCCTTCTTCCTTCCTTCCCTCTTCCTCTCTTTTTCTTCTTTTTCCTCTTCTTCACCTATCTCAAGACATAATGAGTATTCTCTCTTACTTTCCCTCTTCCTCTCTCTTCTTTTATCTCTCTTTCTCTCTCTTTAAAAAAATAGAGAGAGTAGGCCATACTACTATCTAGGGTGGCAGGCAATTGCTTACCTCTATCTATAGATGATGGGTTGAGGGCCTTTTCATTTCCTTGGCCAATTGCAAGAAGGCCCTCGCAAGAAACTTTGTAGTTTAAAAACCACATTATTGATACTCTCTTTTCTTGGACTATTTTCCTAATTAGGATCAAATAATTTTATGTAGGTGGATAATGATCTAAACTTATAATAAACTAACATAGGGTATTCCTTATATCACTAACTAAACAAAAAATCCTAGTTCTTTATTTTATTTTATTTAATCATTGGGTCAAGCTATATAATAGTTAGGATTGGATTTAGTGTTAAATAGGTGAATTTTTGGACTTTAGAAACTTAGAAATTAATGATTAATATTTAAATTGGGGAAGAAGATATTTTAAAGTATCGGTATGCCAAATATTGATTTTAAATTAATTAGGCATGCTAGGTATATTTGCTGACTATTAACACATTTGTTTAGATTTTTTTTCGATAGAGGTAGGAATCTTCTTGCTTGTTTGTATGAAAGTGTTAATTCTTAGTTTATGCATGCTTATGGAAGTGTTGATGAGCATGCATATGTATGGACTATGATGGTACATAACATTTTAATATTATAAGCATGATATAAATTCTCTTTGCATTTGATGGCTTGATATTGCATGATTATGATTGTTTCAATTGATAATGCATACATGTGAAAATAGATCACATTTTAATATACTAAACATCGTTTTGATCTCTTTATCTAATTATGCATGAATGCAGTTGTGGATTGCATTTAGAAGTCAAAATTAATAAAAATTGAAACTAGTTTATATAAAATTATTGATTAAGAAGTTATTATACTAGTTTCAATATTGTGGATTGTCATCATAGGTTGAAGTATGGTTTTATTAATTATTTTATCATGCAATGGATATGTAACATACTATTGATTGTCCTATCTCAAGGTAGAAACATAGTTGTTCCTCTCCCTCGAGCACCTCGAAGTGCTTATACTTTTTTAGGTCACCACAAGTATTGGGTTAGAGTTGATGATAAGAATATTTGATTTTGATGGTTTTGCACCTTATTGGTGACTTCTGTTTAAGTTTTACGAAATTTAAATTTTCAATGGATGCAAGCACCCTCAATTAATTACTCCTACCTTAGAGGTTAGAAAACTTTTGATTAAGAGATTCCAATTCTTATTAGCCCTTTTTAGTATAGATGAATACTCATATGAGAGAATTTATCATATATATATATATATATATATATAAAGATACAAGATGGTAGCATTCATTAGGGTTTAGGTTTAATCCCCTATATTCATTCTTCCCTCAAGATATAGTTTAAACCTCATTTGGGCATGCTTTATCAACATTTCTTGATTGTAATAAAAACCTTTGATTTAGAGACAATGCTCTCAATGACAACACTCTATGGTAATAATCCATTATGGGGTTATTAGGAGAGTGTAATCCATCCATAATTATGGAGCCATGCTCCTTTGATTATAGAACAATGTTTTAAGTTTTAGCTCTTTAACGATATCTAGATAATTAAGGTTCAATCACTTACTCATGTAGTTGGTATTGAGCTCCTGATATGTGCCTCAATGTGCTTGAATTATCTAAGCTGTCACTTGAATTGAATGAGCCTTTATTAGAAAGGCTTGGATGAGTGAAGGAGTAAAGCTCCTGGCAAAGAGATTGAACAATGATCTAAGATTTTAATTTTGAGGGAGTAGTGCTTTCATGGTAAAGGGGATATGCTTTTGATATTCATTAATAGAATGGGGTTCCTGATTTCAACCTTGGTCCAATGATGAAGCAATGCTCTAGGTTTTTAAATTTAGGATAGTAACGAAGCAATGCTTCTAAGTCTTCAACAATGGAGGTCTTCGATAATAAAAAAAAGTCTCTAAAAAATAGAGCAATGCTTCAATCTTCTACATTGGAGCAATACTCCACATTTTTAACAATGAAGGATGGCTCTAGTTCTTTGATAATGGAGTAATGCTCTATAATTCAATGGTAGGATAGTGTTCTACTAGGATTTTGCTTGGGTGTTAGGGTTGAGAGATGCTAAATTATTGCAGGATGCTTTAAGCCTTGGTTAGAGCTTGAAAGAAGTTGGGTAACTTTGCATTTTTAAAGTAATGCTTCATGTATAGATTAGGCCTTGTTGACTGGGGTTTTCTTACTTTTGTTGAACTAGGGTAAATCAAATTCTTTTAATTTAAGAAACTTGAGTTATTTGATTTGGGTGAACCAATATTCTTTGACTTTTATCAAATAAAGTTCACTTAACTCTAGAGCAATGCTCCACATGGTGAACTTGGTTTAAAAGTAATGCTCTACTTGAAATCACCAAAATTTCAAGCAATGCTCCATTTGATGAGCTAAAATTTATTTGACTTTGAAGTAATGCTCTATTTGATGAACTTGGATTTATTTGATTTTGAGAGAAATATTCCATTTGATGAACTTAGGTTCATTTAACTTTGGGAGCAATGCTCTATTTGATGAACTTGGGTTCATCTGACTTAGGAGCAATGCTTCATTTGATAAATTTGAATTCGTCTGACTTAGAAGCAATGCTTCATTTGGTAAATTTGAATTCATCTGACTTTAGGAGCAATGTTCTATTTAATGAACTTGGATCCATTTCATTTTGGTGCAATGCTTCAAAAAAAAGTTGGATCAATGCTTCAGGGTGTAGTTTTCAATTTTGATGAAGAATGCTATTGTAAGGAGCAATGCTTTTGAAAAGAATGAAGTAAGGCTCTAGAACACTAGTCCTAAACTTAGTAGAAAACATCATTAGAAGGAGCAACACTCATAGAGGAGATGAAGCAAAGTTCCTTTAAAGACTTTGGAGCAATTCTCCATATGAAGAATTATGATTTGGATGACTAATCTGAATATCTTAATGTTGGGCCTGTAGATTGGGGATTATTGCAAACTATAATAACTTTCTGGCTTTAGCTTCATTTTTTTGACTTTAAAGATGCCTCAAGCATGATTGATAGGGCTTGTGGAAAAGTAGAGAGCTGCTCTTCCAAAATTGGATAGCCCTAGAAAGGAAGTAATGCTTTCATTGAGAGGAGCAATGCTCCTAGCTAAGGTAGATAATTGATCTTTAAATAGATAGAGAACCCCATCTCCATAGAAAAATACCTCAACTTCCATCTATGAAGTAATCCTCCATTCAACAATGAGAAAGAAAAGAGCTAGAGGACCACCATTTAGAGCAATGCTCCATGTAAAAAATGGGCACTTGAATATATCTCAACTTCCATCCCATGGAGTAATGCTCCATTCAATGATGAGCAAGAAAGGAGCTAGAGGACCACCATTTGGAGCAATGCTCCATGTAAAGAATGGGCACTTGAACATAGAGCCCGCAGGACATGAGCCACTATAGAAAGCAATGATCTCTTCAACTTTGCTTCTTTTTTTTTTCAATTTTGGAGTTGCCTTGAATGCACTTGTTGATGTTTATGGAGAAGTAGAGGGTTGCTTCAATGTATTGTGTGGCCTTTATTCAAGCAGACTCACCAACCATTGAAGAAAAATTTAGAGGTGAGCTCTAGAGGCTATTGCGAGTTGTAGGTTACTATAGCTTGACTACAACTTGTTTACTTTGCTTTTCTTTATTCGGCTTTGAAGATACTTTGAGCACATTATTTGGTACTTGTGGCGAGCAAGAAGGTTTATCCTAAGAAGTGAAAAGTTTAGATTGATGGAATTTAGTTGATGGAAAAAAATTTGGAGGCTGCTATCCTGCTATAAGACAAAAAGGATAGAACATTTTTTCTACCTTCATCCTAGGCTCTAGAGACTTGAGAATGCCAAGATATAGGGTTTTTTGAGTTCCTAAGATGAAGAGGGTCTTTGCATAGAAAGGATGTGGTCACATGCGGATCTTTAAGGTACGTTTTAGACTTGAAAAAGTAAGAAAAAGGTTGTTATTGGGAGAGCAAAGTTGTAGAAAGCTCAATGGTTTTATAGGGGCTCTAAAGGGATGGACATGGAGATTATTACAGGATTTTTGGGTTCTAGATTGAAGAAGGAAACTTGAGAAGAGGTGTTTGGTTTTGCTAGTTAGTTGGCATTGCATGGTATCGTTAATGTGTTAGTGGTATCGTTAATGTGTTAGGGCATTCTTATCCCTTTTAGGCAATGCATTAGGATTAAGAGAGAGTTCCAAGTAATGGGAAGAGTGGTAGAGGGCATGGGAATTGTGGAAAGAAGAATAGGAAATTGGAGGACATGTGGAAGTTAGCTTGCAAGAACAAGACATATTCACTTTAGGTTTTCCTTCTCTTTTTCCTTGGTTTCCCTCTTGCCTAGGACTTTAGAGGGCATCCCAAGTGGTTAGACCAGTGATTGGATCATGAGAAGAGTGGGAAAGGATGTGAAAATATGAGAAAATGGTGCATTGTTGCGAGAATATGGGAGATTGGGCACTATTATGAGAACGTGGGAGAGTGGACATGTTTTGAGTGGCCACAGCGAAGAGTCCAGCAATATGGGGTTTGCAGTTGGATTTTGCCACCCTGAAGAGTGTGTGAGGATGTGACCAAGTTATTAGAGAGTGGGGAACTCATGGGAAATGAAAAATAGATGGAGTGGCGATGTCATGCATGGGGGTTGAATACCCCTTCCATGAAGATGTAGAGCTTTTTAAGAAAGTGGGGCGTAGGTTGTGAGGAGTTGCTGGCATATTATGGAGTCTTTTATGTGAAAAATTCTACATTGCAAGAGCTCAAAGAGGGTTGGATGCTGCTAGAAGCAGCAAGAATAGAACCACGCACGATCATGTTAAAAAGATCTATCAAATCATGACATTAGATTTAACCCAAATCAAATTAGGTTTAGGGCTAAATCAAGATGATGAATTTAGCCTAAATCCCTAAAAATTAATCCCAATGAGTAATAGAAGATTGGAATTGAGTCAAGTAATTGGGCCATGATGTTGGATTTGACCCCATTCATTAAAATTGAACCTAATTGGACTAGACAAATGAACCCAAATGTTAAACTAGACCCAATTCATGGAAATTGAGTCCAATTGTCAATTGGGTGTTAGAAATTTATTTAGGTGATTGACCTAGAGTGCTGAGTGATAAATTCAACTTGAATTATGGTAATTGAATCTAATTGGTCCAAATGGGCTGATCCAGAGTGTGATTCGTGGCAACTGAACCTAATCAAGGTAGGTGGCTAAGCCAAACAGCTAAATTTGACTTGATTCATGGTGATTGAACCTAATCAGGCTAAATGGGCTAAATCAGAGAGCTAGATTCAACTTGATTCATAGTAATTGAACCTAATCAGTCTAAATGGCTAAGCTAAAGTTCTAAACTTGATCCAATTCATAGTGATTGTAATAAAGTCAGATGGGTTAA